>JALPQI010005843.1:0-53557 GCA_025490895.1 Thaumatotibia leucotreta | reverse complement strand
TGCTACCCGCCGCCAGCGACTTTCAGAGAAACCACGCGAACGAAACATTCGAACGCCGTCGGCGGCCGACATACGCCGGTCGCTGGAAACAGGTGGTCAGAAAAATCAAGACCTCAGATGCTACTGTACCGGTCAAAAGTTTAAATTCACGCCACTAAAAGAAGTTAAGCTTACCCTATAAGAGCGACGCCTGGAGCGATGTACCGAGTGCTATGCCCGAAGCCGAGCGGGAAGGCGGCTCGCGAGTCGGGTGCGATCTGCCGCACGGACGGCGGCAGCTGCCGTGTCGCACCGTCCGGTAGACCGAGGTTCTTAAGCCCTTGAGGTTTCTTGAGCTTAGGTATATCATGACGTCACAGTACTGTGTCACTGCTAGAAATTATGCTTACCCAATAAGAGCGACACCAGGAGCGATGTACCGAGTGCTATGCCCGAAGCCGAGCGGGAAGGCGGCTCGTGAGTCGGGTGCGATCTGCCGCACGGACGGCGGCAGCTGCCGTGTGGCGCCGTCCGGTAGACCGAGGTTCTTGAGTCCTTGAGGTTTCTCGAGCCTAGGTAGGTATATCATGACGTCACAGTACTGTGCCAGTGCTAGCATAGTACTGTCGCTAGAAATTATGATTACCCAATAAGAGCGACGCCAGGAGCGATGTATCCAGTCCTATGATGTCTATTGTCCAAAGCCGAGCGGGAACCCAGCACGGGAGTGCCCCAACTCCCGTGCTGCGTAATCTATCAACTATCGTAGACACTCGGATAGAGTTCTTGAACACGAGCCTAGATATGACATCACTTTCGCTGATAAAATTTAAGCTTATCCAATAAGGACAATACCTGGAGCGATGTACCGAGTGCTATGCTCAAAGGCGAACGGGAACGCAGCACGGGAGTTAGGAGTTGTTAAAACACAGTGGCGCAGGACCGGTCATTGTGGCAGTCTTTGGGGGAGGCCTATGTTCAGCAGTGGACGTCTTTCGGCTGATATGATGATGATGATGTTAAAACAGTAGGTACTTAAGCTTACCCAATAAGAGCGACGCCTGGAGCGATGTACCGAGTGCTATGCCCGAAGCCGAGCGGGAAGGCTGCTCGGGAGTCGGCTGCGATCTGCCGCACGGACGGCGGCAGCTGCCGTGTGGCGCCGTCCGGTAGACCGAGGTTCTTGAGCCCTTGAGGTTTCTTGAGCCTAGGTATATCATGACGTCACAGTACTGTGCCACTGCTAGAAATTATGCTTACCCAATAAGAGCGACGCCTGGAGCGATGTACCGAGTGCTATGCCCGAAGCCGAGCGGGAAGGCGGCCCGCGAGTCGGGTGCGATCTGCCGCACGGACGGCGGCAGCTGCCGTGTGGCGCCGTCCGGTAGACCGAGGTTCTTGAGACATGAGCTCAGCCATGACGTCATGGCGTCTACTGTCCCGCTGCGGGGGTATTGCTTCCACTGGAAATTATAATAAAAACGTTATCTTACGAGTCATGTGAGAGGCAGATTCGAAAAAGACGTCTTTAGGCTTTTAAAATAACTGAAACTAAATCAACTTTTATAGAATATGAGGCGAATAAGCAGTTTGCCGTCACCACACGGCAGTTAGAATACATTTGTCATCACCCCAACTCTATCCGTGGGTGTCGTAAGAGTCGACTAAGGGATTGAAGTGTCACTGACCATTCTTTGATAGAAGATTGCTGATACAGGAGCTTCATCATAGTGGACACCATTACCTTGGCTTGCCCAGCGTGGTGATTATGGGCATATACCTCCCAATACACTTATTTAATAGGAGAAGTCTACGTCCAGCACTGGACTTCGATAGGCTGATCATGTATGAGCAGACAGATCACCTGGGTCGCGTTTTATAAAGTTACATTTTATAATTTCGCTGTTTGCCTCTCTAACGGACGCACGTATTGGGTAGAAAGAGAGGCAAACGCGACCCTGATTACAATCATAGGTATAAGTATGTGGAGTATTGCGTGATGACGGCAGTAACAGTACAATTATCACCCTCCCAACTCTCCATAATTCAAGTGGGTTTCGTAAGCCGACTAAGGGATTGAAGCGTAGTATCATTGACCTATGATGATATTGATGATGGGCAACAGCATCATCACAGTGGACACACTACTGCGATCGCTGATCCGCTTGCACAGCGCGGTGATTATGGGCATTTATCTCCTAACTAGCGACCCGCCCCGGCTTCGCACGGGTATTATTCCTACATAAAAACCTTCCTCTTGAATTACTCTACCTATTAAAAAAAACACATCAAAATCCGTTACGTAGTTTTAAAGATTTAAGCGTACAAAGGGACATAGGAACAGAAAAAGTGACTTTATTTTATACTATGTAGTGATGGGTCCATACGCATAGGTAACAGGAGAGGCATATGTCCAGCAGTAGATAGGTTGATGCCATGACAACGTGAAGGTAAGTCTCACGAGCAGTGGATTTTTCTATAGATGTTTCACTTATTTTTAACGTTACAAAGACATATATGAACTACTACCAAGGCGTCATTCAGCGCATCGACGAATTGCTCCTCAGGTAATTGCAGCAACTGCTTGGCGTGGTCCACGTTCGTGGACCAAACTAGCGAGCTCTGTCTAGAGTTGAGCGGGAGGAGGGCCACGGGACCCGTGGGCAGGAATCGCTGCCAGGCTGTTGTGTTGTCCGTTTCCTAGAAATTTACAAAAGGGTTGATTATTTTTTTATTGTTCTGGCAGTGTCCCGTCAGTGAGGAAGTTGTGCGAAGTTTCTTTGGAAATTGTTATAAAAAGGATCTCTAATATTATGTTTGAAGGGCCACCAAAGATGCGAGAATTTTGTAGGTATTATTGTAAATATTTGATTAAAATACCTTACCGTAATCGTAGCGTACCGTTTATCATTTATCAATTATCACGTTCTGACGAGGAGGCACGTGCCAAGTGACCCGTAACACGATAAACAGTAAAAATCATGGGAACATAATAAGAGTACTGATGTAGGCTCAAATAAATTGACTACTTACTACTTTTCGACTGAATACCATAGTAATAAAGTCGATTTTATATTAATAAACTAACTCTGAATAGTCACTCAAATACTAGTAATAATTCTGCTTTATTTACTCTATGTACATATATCGTGGAGAAGATTTTGGACACAGGTATTTGAAATGAGTTAACATTGTTGTTTCATCGAAGACTAAGAATGCATGTCTAGGCACTTGGAAGTGCCATAGCCAATATGATTTGAAATGAGTTATGTCTTAGGGTCCCGTGTTTATTATTTCGGAGTTGCCATTACGTTGAAATGAGTTATGTCTTAGGGTCCCGTGTTTATTATTTCGGAGTTGCCATTACGTCCTGGTATGCAAGAGTGGGGAGTATCTCGACAAACGGTAAAAGCGAGACCATGATACGCCACTTGGAAATAATAAAAATATAACTCTAAAAAAATTTAATAAAACAATTTGAGTTGTTCCACATTTAACTAGAATACAGTTAGGATTTAGGTGTTCACGGTACTTCGCCGTCGATTATGAGTATTATAACGTAACATTTTTACCTCTGCTAATTCCAAAGTCGCTACAACGCCCATCTGGTCGTAGCTCCAGGATAGATATTGCACGCCCATAGCCTCGCGCACTGCGGATTTCGCCCCGTCCGCACCAATCTGAAACGTTTGATAACAAGTTTTAACATCTTGTTTGACTCGGTACTAAGGCACACACCATTAACCTAAATAGATGTGGTGTACACCTAAAACTACTTGGTTAAGTACCTATGTACATAATTATGCAGGTATTCCTAAAAAAAAGTTCGTACACAATTACAAGCTGTAAAAGCGTGAGTTACCGTTCATATTTTGCTACCTGCTTTTAAATGACATAAAATTGTATTATCGATTGTTATATTTACAATTACGGTATTGTGGATTATACATTTGATTGATTTATACGAAATAATAACAAAAGTATTGATAATCTTATACAAAATTGGTAAGTTAAAGATTTAAAATAATCTGGAAAAAAACCGCAGAAATGTGTATCAATATTTTGTATTTTATTAAATGCAAATATTGGTACCATGACTGTATAACAAGTATTTGTCCGAAAAAGAATTGACGTCTACGGCTAATGGTCGGTGTTAGTTAAGTACAAACTTTTTTAGAAATGTTCAGTAAATAGTAGGTACATGTATGGAGGGCCCCAAACCCACATTTTAGTTTTTAACTATTTCGTATCATAATAATAATTATCTACCGTTCATAAAAAACATATCCTTATCAAGTAGAGCTTAGGTATAGTTTCCGAGTAAATCGGCGGTGACTATGAGATACGGACCATTTGCCATTTTGCTCACAAAACCCTAAAAAGGATATTATTCGAACCCGGGACCTCCAGCTTTGCAGGCAGGCATTACCGACTGAGCTTATAGACTACTAAAACTTACGGACGCTGTCAAAAGAATCCCTAACATTGGCATTTATTGAGGTACCGACATTCCTAAAATTGGAAATACATCGCGTCGTACAAACGGCCTTCTAACAGTTCCATTACAATCGCGGGGAAACACGGAACAAGAAACCCAGAATTACGATTTTCACGAAACATGTGCTCCGAATCCGATGTCGACCATTATTTCGGATAAGTTTATTTGTTTTTAATCGAAATAAGATTTAGAGAACCGAGCAGTAGCGCGGGAGAGCTCTACGGGGAAGGTGTTCGATCGATACATCGATACTCACTTTAAAACGGACGCTTTTTGAATTTAGAAATTCGATAGTCTTTTTTTTATCTATATTTTTAAAGCCAGATTTTTATAACCAGTATTTTAAAATACGTTAAATTTGAGTGCAAATTGCATTTATTTGAACTGGTGTGTTATTGTTTGGTTTCCTCGTGAGAAGTGTTTGGAGTTTTAAGAAAAATCTGGCTAATTTGTTGGCGTTCGACAATTTCCGGCCACTTGGCCCCGATTTGGGGCGCATATAAATTAGGCCAATGAAGTGTTACCGCCGATATTTAAAAGTTTTCGGGAGATTTCGGAATACAGACTGCACCTAGTTGAATAAGAGCTTTATGGTTAAAATTAGAATTAAATGATGTTGTGCGAGACAGTTTTGGATAACATACAACCGGTAAGTACAATTAGTGGAGATACGTAGGTACCTCACTTACCCTATGTACTCACTTTGATAGCCTACCTTACTTGGAGATAGGTATCCTACTTTAATGACCCAACCCTAGTCATTATCAATCGAAAAGGAGGAAGGAGGCTCAGGCCACCATCGCGAAGGCAATGGTGTGCTCCTGCGACCATATATAATATGGACGTCTAACGCCAGCTCAAAAATGCCCCCAAAACCAATTGTTCAACTGTGCCAAGATGGGCAGGACATAGCGCTTTTCGTAACACCGCGCATATTTCGGCGCAATATCTTTGACAAATGTTTATTGAATATCGCCAATCAAAACTTTGATGGACCAATTACAACTATTTTTAAATAGCGGTTTAAGTTATTAAAGGTTGATATTCAAATTCATTGCCGTGATGCATTGAACAGGGGGTGACACTCGTCAACTAAAATTCAGGACCGTTTTTTAAGGCAATTTAGTATGGCGTGCGGCTTCCATATTTTATTTCTTCGTAGGTGTGCTGAAATCACATGAACATCTAGGTTTCTAAGCTTATTGAAACAACTATGTATATCAAACTAACGTGATGTCGGCGAAGATAACCTTTTGAACCTTTTGAATGCCAAGAAGTCTTAACCCTCTGCATACGAGGTGAAAAATGTTAATAAGATGACGTGTCCATACATTTGGAATCTGGTAGGTATACCCCACCTCGTATGCCGAAGGTTAAAAGTGGCGTGGTAGACACGACAGCAACACCTAAAGTGGTCATGGCGGAGGAAAGTAATTGTCCTGCAGATAGAGAAGATTCAACGAAGATAAACGAATATACCACATTTTGACGCGAGAGGGAAGGCGTTTGAAAGTTTGTTAAGTAGTATTGTGCAGATAAGTAGGTTAGGGTGGCCCAAAAAAACATATTTATTTTTTCTATTATGTTGATAAAATACACCAATGATCGTAATTTCATTTCAACTAAAAAGGGGTGCTCAACGCCTTTGAGGTTTTTTTAATATTATATGGAAAAATAAATAAAAAAAAAACTATTTTTTAGTTGCTTCTAGACTTTTTAAAAATAGTATTTTTAATTAACGAAGTAGAAAATGATTTATAATAATATATTTTTTATTTTTATTTCAATCTTCGTCAAAAAGTCAACCTAATCAATTTTAGTTTTGAAAATCAATATTTAAAAAAACCTAATCAATAATTTTTAAAAATATAAATAAATATATTTTGCACCTTCTTAAGTTGTAAATGCCGTTTTAAAACAGTATAGAAACAATTACTTACATAAAAAATATCAAATATTTATTTTTGGGGGGTTTCAAACAATATTCCATTTTTATATTATAAGGCATTGGAGTTGTAATAAAATTACAAAACCTCCGATACGCAATATATTCATCCTTGCCATAAAATGTAGGCTGATGATGAAATTAATAATTATTTCTAACACATCAAAGACAACGTACACCGGTTATTTATCAATCTGTCGGCAAAAAGATTTGTATAGCTAGGTCTTATAAAGTTAAGTCTACATCGCCGCCGTAATTCTAATATTGTATTCCACTTCATCACATCAGCCGAAAAACTTTCACCGTATATGCCATATATGCCCCTTCAAAGATTGCCACAATGACAGGTGTGCTAACACTACATTTAAATATGTGTACCTATATGTTTTCAACAGCGCTTATTGCCACTTTGTTACATCATCAGCCTGTGATAGTCCACTGCTGGACGTAGGCCTCTCCTATTAACTATGCGTATAGACGCATTAGGAGGTAAATGGCCATAATCGCCACGCTGGGCAAGCGGATTGGCGATCGCAGTAATGTGTCCACTATGATGACGCTGCTGCCCATCATCAATCTTTTATCAAATAATGGTTAGTGACACTTCAATCCCTTAGTCGACACTCGACTCTTACGACACCCGCAGTAGGAGTTGGGGTGGTGACAAATGTATTCTTACTGCCGTCACCACACGGCCCACTTTGTTAATAAAGATTATTTCTCTTATTAAAACAGAAAAAAACCCTTCTTCACAGAGTGGAAATAGGCTGTTTTGAAAAGACACTCCTCTATTTATTTGGGTCCTGATTCAAATAGCGCTAGTGTGGCTAATTCCTAACCACGTGAAGGGAACGCCACGCACGCCGTCAGTCGGACGTGTGTCTAAACAATCGCTAAAATAGACGTTACCTTTCTTAACGTAAACACTTCGATACACACTTAAATGTAAGTGCGATATCGCAACAGACTACTGTGGGTAACGTTGGGTAATACTGTATAAAGATTCTGGTAAATTTCCTCTTTACCAATTTATCATCACCATTGGTTATGTACAGAGATCGTATAAATGTAAGTTATTGTTCGTAATCACGTGGATACTACGAACAAATAAAACATGGAAGCCGCACGCCATACTAAATTGCATTTCAAAACGGTTCTGAATTTTAGTTGACAAGTGTCACCCCATGTTCAATGCATCACAGCAATGAATTTGAATGTCAAGCTATAAAAACTTGAACCACCATTTAAAAATAGTTGTGATTGGTCCATCAAAGTTTTGATTGGCGATATTCAATAAACATTTGTCAAAGACCGTTGCGCCGAAATATGCACGGTGTCACGAAAAGCGCTATGTCCTGCCCATCTTAGCATAATAATTGAACGGGTTTTGGGGCATTTTTGAGCTGGAGTTAGACGTCCATGTTATACATATATGGTCGCAGTGTGGATATGACTCCAAAGTAGATTAAAGGAATAATCTCTTGAAATTTGATTTAGTATTAGCTTTTAGGTGACTACTTACAAGGGTTTTCATGTCAAATAGGTAATTTTCTGAAAATTATTATGTAAATAATTAATTATTCAATCAACTTTGGAGTCATTTCCATATTATTGCAAACAATGACACACATTTGTTCGATCTGTGGGTCTGTATCATATCAGAAGCGCCTCACATTAGGATATACTTAATGAATACAAAGAAAATACTCGGATGTACATTTCTGACTATAATCCTGTCTAATTAAACCTAATGAATGAACTGTTAACAAAGTAGAATGAAGGACTCGTAAAGCGCTCAATATAGGTGGACTATCGACCTAGGTATTTGTGGACTGCATATTTGTCAATGAATAATTCTAGAAACTGAACTACATTTCCAAGAAATAACAAACATAACTTCGAAGAATTAATGCGATTTAGTCAGAAGGCGGACTGAGTTGTGAGAAAACTGCATCAACGTCAATTTCTGCGTCACTGTTGCAATAAGCATGTGTTAGAAACATGAATAATATGTCAGTGTAGTCAGTGTTAGAAGTACCTACAAGAAAACAACAAAACTTCAGTTACTCAGCTGATTGATAATATACCGTGGCCTCATATACACAGTGTATATAGTGTGTATACTGAGCAACTTTTAGTATGAGCACCGTGTATATCTACATATTTATCCTCGTCCTGCCCGTCATACTAAGTTTGAGCTATTGAAATTTAAACCTAATATGATTGAAAATATAGTCGCATTTCTTTTGTTCTACATATTCGAATATGTGCTTTATAAATCACATTGGGCAGGACGAGGTTATATGAGATAGCGGTAGCGGCACAATTTGGTTAATGATGTGCTATACATAATAGGCAGGATAACTAGTGATATGCCGTTCCCGGGAATATTCCATACGTGGGACTATGAACAGAAACATTCCCGGGAATATGTCCACCTAAAGTGAATACAGGGGGATTATTGAAATTGTGTCGTCGTGTGTTTTAATTATCATTATGATTAAAAACAGGTATTAGTTATTCTTATTAGCAATAATCGAAGAAAAAATTGTATAAGTGCCAATATGGACCCCTCGAAAATCTTTCGGCCCCAACGGGCATCGTTTCTACGTGCAACGTGGCCCGCCTACTGTCAATTCAGATTAGCGATTCGGTCAGCTATATCGGTTACTTCGATTCTGCTGCGGATGGCCTAATTCCTAATACAATCTCGCAGAGACACTCCTAGCATAGCCCTCTCTCCATTTCCATGAAATAGCACATTCAACTAAAAAAAGATGGAATAAAAGAGACAATTCACGGAACCATTGGTAATCTGCAAGTGCTATTCGCTATTTACCTCCTTATTAGACATGAGCGCCGATGGCCAAATAGCCGGCGGCGGCGCGCCGGTCAAAATTGATCGGCGGCGGCGGCGAATCGGCGGCGTGGCCTTGAAAACAGTTATTCATAGAGTTCATTGCAGGACCGAAATTTTGCATGGCAAAACTCAAATTGACAGAGGAATTGACTCAAATGCTCTTTACCTATCGATAAATAATTGACACTTAACAATACATCATCATCAGTCTATCGCAATCCACTGCTGGACATAGGCCTCCCCAATTTCACGCCACCGTCTTCGATCTTCGGCTGCTCGCATCCAGCTCCTGCCAGCCATCCTGCGCAAATCGTCGCTCCACCTTGCCTGAGGTCGTCCTATACTATGCTTGCCGAAACGCAGTCTCCACTCAAGAACTCGTTTACCCCAACGGTTGTTGGTTCTACAGCTAATATGGCCAGCCCACTCCCACCTCCCACTTCAGCTTGCTAATACGGTGGGCTATGCCGATCACTTTTGTCCTCTGCCGAAGCCGAGCATAGCCCTTTCCGAAGCTTGCTGAGCGACCTTGAACTTGTGGACCAGCCGTACCATCAGTGTCCACGTTTCGGCTCCGTACGTCATGACGGGTAGGGCGCACTGATTGAAGACTTTTGTCTTCAGACACTGGGATCGACAATGTAAAGACTCGACGTAGCTTTCCAAATGCTGCCCAAAGCATAAATAAATACCGCAAGCATAGCTAAATTCTTCTATTCACCTCATCCTCGAAGTTGTTTCCTCCCATCTGCAATTTTTGCCCGAGCTATACATATCTACCTTTCGTACTTGCCATTAATGTTGATGCCACGTCCTTGCCAGGTCAGTGTCTTAAACATGTCCTCCATTGCATTTGAGAACGGGTTGCGATTAAGGAAAAGTCCAACCGTGCCAGTGTGGATAAGGAGGCATTCACACAAGAGCAAGGCGCGCAGGGTGCCGCGGAAAACTCTATGTGGCTCCGCCGAGCCAGTTAATTCTGGCTTACGGGTCGCAACACCGAGTAAGGCGCTCTATGTGTCGCGCCTGCATTACTCCGCCGTACCCGATGATGTGGTAGAGTATGTTCGCCGGAAGACTGGCTTTTCGCTGAGGGTGCAGCAGTTGTGGTGCGCGTGCCGCGCCCGCTGCAGGATACCATCGCGAGTGCAGACTTCTGGCCGAAGAGCGTCGTATTTCGGCAGTTCCGGGGCAATCTGCCGAATTCTACGTCAGATCAGACGACGCAACGGAGCCACGTCGTTAGTCGTTACGTTGTCGCCCAAATTTAAGTAGTTTTTATAATTATATTATTTGACATGTAATTTTTTTGTTCGCAGTGACTTGGTTCTTACTATTATGCTGTGAACTTATTGGAATAAAAATAAAATAAATAAAATGAATGTGGTCTGTAGTGCCGTATCTGCTCCGAAATCCAACCTCCAGGTTGGGATTCGTCGAGTCTATGTGCAAGGCGGGTCGTGACACTCTTGGGAACAGCTTATAGACATGGCTTGGAAGAGAAATGGGTCGATAGTTTTTCATCAGGGTTTTGTCACCGTTTTTGAAGAACAGGACGACCACACTTGTACTCCATGCCTCCGGAGTTCTCCCTTCAAATAGGACAGCGTTAAAAAGCTTAGTCCCTCAGTAGGTACGGGTTTACTTCTTGCTTTTAACAACGCTGGTGGAACGCCATCCTATCCAGGGGCTTTTCCGTTTTTAAGCTACTCAAGAGCGATATCGGTTCGCCGATACTGACTTCTAGCAGGTCTTCAGCGTAGTGGTGTATCAAAGTGGGTCTAGAATACTCATTTTCAGGATCAGGTCGAGATGCATGCTATGTGTATAATCGGCCATAGACGGCTCCCACTTCGGAAAGGACTGCCGAATTTGAAGTAATGACTTCTTCGCGAGCTGTTGTCAGCTTCGTGAGGTGGCTTCTTCCTAAAGATTGTACGAACAATTTAAACCCCCGGTTCTGACGATAGCTCTTTCAATCGAAAGAGTATTGGAGCACCGGAGATCGTGTCGTACCTGCTTACTGATCTTGTCAAACCTTTTCGAAATGTGATATTTACAACGATTTTAGCTATTTAAAAACTATTAATCCTCAGTATTAAAAGAAGTGTAATATTTTGATGCCTCATCACGGTCACGCCGATTCAACGCCGGTGGCGACGTCGGCGGCGGCGGCGCGAAGTTTTTTACCGGCGGCGGCGGCGCGCCGGCGCGGCGCTCATGTCTACTCCTTATTCATAAACGTCTGCTAACTTAACAAGCCGCTAATAATTGTTTGTCCCTTTTGCTCTTATGGACACATTGTTAAGACCGAAAGGGATAAACAATTCTTAGTGGCTTGCTAAGTTAGCAGACGTTTATGAATAAGGGGGTTATTGTCTAAATACTACGATATTCCAAGGGTGAGATCGAATTTCACAAAATTCGTAATTACAATTAAAAACCTATTTGGTTGAGACTTAGAGCAAAAATATACTCCCGAGAGTCCCGAGGGGATTTATTACGTTACTTCTCTTTAAAAAGATGATGTTAGAACAAAACCATTATAATGTGTTCCGTATTCTTAGAAAGATAACATAAACAAATATTACCCCATACATCTCTCACCTTGCATTACAGTATTAGGTAAGTGCTGCTGCGCTTAATGCTCCAGGCAAGACTACTCAGTACCAGGCCTACTACCGGAAAATCGTAATTCGAAAATTTCAAGGTTTTTTCTCTGTCACGCCTACGAAAGCGTCATTAGAGTGAGAGAGACAAATCCTCGAATCGAAATTTGCGGATTTCGAAGTTCACGGTAGGGCAGGCATGTACAGCCGCCATCAGAAATATCGATAGCGGCCATGATGCTCAAAATATCTGAGCATGCAATGCACTCGTAACGCTTGGATGCTTAGCCAAGTTGCCAATTGCTAACGATTAGTAGCGTATCGTAGTTTTCCCTCTCTGTCACTCTTTCATATTAGTGCGACAAAAAAAGTTAGCTGCCTTTCGTTTACTATTGACGATTAAGCGTTAGCGATTGGTAACTTGTCTAAGCACCCTGGCCTGCTACCACGAACACCGAAGTTCGTAAATTTCGGGGATTTGTTTCTGTCACTCCAACGAAGACTTCATAAGAATGCGGATATCGTAGTTCGCGGTAGGGCGGCTGCTCAGATATTTGTGAAAATTGAGCACCCATATGGCTGATGGCTAACGTAGGTACAGTAGAAAATTAAAATGACTATGTACTCTATTTCTTCACAATAAAGTACAACAATGAAATGGGTTTCCAATACACATACCTATGGCAGATTCGCAATGCGATATAGTACGAGTACGAGCATGTGGTCTCGACTTGGTATAAAATATAAATCAGTGTAATAAAGTAAACAATGCAGAATGCAGTTGAATTAGAATTGCATTTAGGTGGAAGCTATCAAATTCGAGCTAAATTTACGGTTTATTATTGTACTTAAATAGAACTCGACCTGTTTAGTTAAACACTTTAAGTAAGTTTATGTATGTAGATGTGTCGTGTATTTAGCTAATGAGGTATATACTTAGGTCCTTCATAGCTTCTGAAATTATAGGTACTTTGAATATCAAATATGCCTACATGACTTATACTACGGTCAAATCGTACATCATTTTACCCTAAACTCGCAAATCAAGTAGTATCGCTGCATTTTTGGTATGTTGTTTAGAAACCACAGCAAAAAAAAGTTGTGCTAGCTGGGTAGTACGCGAAAAACTGCGAAATTTACGACCATTTTTTAGTTTCTGATTTTTATTAAAAAAACCTTACGTTTTTTGATATCATATGTCATTAAACGTTTAAAGACTAATAAATTTCCAACAAGTTGAGCTCACGCGCATTACCGTAGATTTTATAGTTTCAAAGATTCGAGACTTTAAAAAGTACTCCTTTTTGTAAACTAGATAAAATTTTGTGTTTTGCTAACGTTTTCGGCTTAATATCGCCTCACCTAATTATGCTACGAAAAACATGCTATAATGACCTTATAGCGCACTTAATATTCTTTAATTTAAGGGTAGAATTAGGTCAGTGAACTTTGTAGTTGAAAGTATAAACGCGAAATTCAAAAGGCAGGAGGCCCGCTACCTAAGTTTTTCATACAAATCGCAAGTCGAGATGCAAAGCTGCAATTTTGGTATATTATAAAGGCTTTATAGATATATACGAAAATGCATATTACAAGAATAACAAAATAATAATTTGGGCTTAGGACGTAAAAAACGGAAAAAAATTCGGAACTTTTTTAGTTTTTGACGTTTAACTAAAAATCTATTATCTTTTTGATACTGATTGCTATGAAACTAAGAAAGAGCATTAAATTTGAAAGGATTTGAGCTACGTTGCATCACCGTAAGTTATATATATTTTGAGATACGACATTTCATAAAGTGCCCTTTTATCAAAATATTAACAAATTTTAGGTTACGTTAAAGCTATTCACTAAATATTGGCAAAACGATCGCGCTAAGAAAAAAAAAGTAATTGTAGATAATAACTACATTAAATTTGGAACAAATTGAGCCGAAAACAATTACTGTAAGTCTTATAGTTGGGGGTATACGAGGCTTCAAAACATGCATTTATTTTCTTAACTTAATGAAGGGCACATTTTGAAATGTCGTATCTCTAAATCTATATCATTTAGGGTAATGCAAGGTAGCTCAAATCCTTTCAAATTTAATATTCTTTCTAAGTTTTGTAGCAATTAGTATCAAAAAGATAATAGTTTTTTAATTAAACGTCAAAAAGTAAAAGAAGTCCAATATTTTTTCAGTTTTTTTCGTCCTATGCCGAAATTCCTTTTTTGTTTTTTTTGTAATATGCATTTTTGTACGTCCTTATAGGGGCCTATATAATACACTAAAATTGCAGCTTTGCAACACCACTTGCGATTTGTATAAAAAACTTAGATAGCGGGCCTACTGCCTTTTGAATTGCGCGTTTTTATATTCAATTACAAAGTTTGCTGACATGATTTTACCCTTTAACGAAAGAATATTAAGTGCGCTATAAGGTCATTATTGCATGTTTTTCGTAGCATAATTAGGTGAGGCGATATTAAGCCGAAAACAAAACTGAAAATAACGCTAGTTTACAAAAAAGAGTTCTTTTAAGAAGTCGCAAATCTCTGAAACTATAAGACATACGGTAATACATGTTAGCTCAACTTGTTGGAAATTTATTAATCTTTAAACGCTTCCTAACATATAGTGTCAAAAAACGTAAGGTTTTTTTTAATAAAAATCAGAAACTGAAAAATGACCGTAAATTACATAACTAGCACATTTTTTTTTTGCTTGCAAAATGTGGTAGTGCCCTATGGTGTCTAAGCAACATACCAAAAATGCAGCTACACTGCATGCTTTGCGAGTTTAATGTAAAGTTTGACCATACTATTCGATTTAAAATCTCGTATTACAAATACCTTTAAATTATAAAACTACAGGCCACTTAAAAAGTAGGAGAGTAGTGGTAGGTACACAACATTTAATCATGTAGCCAAAAATCTTTGTTACCAGTAAACCACTAACCTGGATTATATCCGAAATGATTACTATTTTTTTAACGCTTTAAGTTCAACACAATCAATTATTTGCATTTTGTAGTGTTACTTAGTTGTCTACCTGTAACTTAGTTACCTAAGTTAGTAAATCGTTTTTGCGAAATGCTCTCCTCGGCACAGGGCAGGGTATGTCCATAGTTCCACACCGAATGCAAGTAAATAATCTTACATAGTAGAGGTCCAAATGGAAAAAATTGTGCGCTGTGAGTTACAGTTTTGTAATTTTTACCAGAGCTAGAGGGTGTAAACATAAATATTTTTAGATGTGGAGGGAAAACCAATGCCCCCCCCTGAACGAGGGGGGAGGAGGGTGAATGTGCAAACGGAAGGGTTATGTTTAAAATTTTTTCGTCTAATATTTAGGCCTACTATTCATTGCTTGGTATCATTTTCATATAAATCCGACACGGGGAATTCATTTTTGATAATAAACAATGAGGATTTTCATACATAAAAAAGTAATTATTGGTATAAAGGTAAAATAATCACCGCTTTTATTTTGATTGTTGCGTTATATAAGTATTACCAAATAAATATATGAAAATAAAAAAAATACTACAATATAGCATATTTATTGTAGTTTTTAAAAATATATACTTTTTGTAACTTTCCATGCAAAAATAAGTTGTAAAAAAATTGCACCTGTCGCGTGCCTCGACTAAAAAAGGGACGTTGCTTTGACTTATTGTTGACAGTACGTTTCTACTGCGGGAATTTAGCGATTTTGCGTAAACAAAGTACTCCATAATGTCTGTTAGGGCAAATTGCATCAACCTGGGTTAACCAAGCAACCTGGGTTAAACGTTTATTTCACACGGAATTTGATAATTGATAAATTTCTTATGAAGTAAGTGACTGACCCGGCACTATACAGAGGATATCCGAGACATCAGCCTATGTGATATTAGAATGGCCCTTGAACAGCTCAAACATAACAGGGCGTCTGGGGAAGACGGAATTATAGCTGAGCATCTGAAGCCAGGTGGTAAACCAATCCTTATGGCCCTTCAGAAGTTGTTCAACTCCAGAAGGGAGAACGCCTTAGTCATGGAACAGAAGCGTCTGGGGAAGACGGAATTATAGCTGAGCATCTGAAGCCAGGTGGTAAACCAATCCTTATGGCCCTTCAGAAGTTGTTCAACTCCGGAAGGGAGAACGCCTTAGGCATGGAACAGAAGAGTGGTGGTACTGTTCTTGAAAAAAGGTGACAACGCCTTATTAAAGAACTACTGATCAATCTCACTTCCGAGCCATATTTATAAGATGTTTTCGACAGTCATTACGAATCGTCTTGCACGCAGGCTTGATGACTTCCAGCCTCCCGAACAAGCCGGTTTCTGAATTGGCGTTTCGTAAATGTTATACAGAAGACCGAGGAATAGGTATAACCTGCCCCTCTGCTTAGCGTTTAGCGTTTGTGGACTACGATAAGGGGGGTTTTCATGACGTACTAATGCGGTTTAATTTAGGTCGAGAGAAAGTGACAAGGCTATACGAGTCGTGTATCACTGACCCTTTCCCAGAACCTAAACTGAATCGCATTAGTACGTCATGGTAACCCCCAAGGCCTTCGATTTCATCGAAACTCTGGGCAGTACTACAGTCTCTTTAACGGTACCAAGTAGACTACCGCTATGTCGAAATGTTGAGGTGTTTGTCCGAAAGCACCACTGTGTCAATCCGACTCCAAGACCAGAGCTTGAAGCATATTATACTGCAGCGGGGAGTCAGGCAAGGAGGTGTCATCTCCCCTAATCTGTTTACCGCTGCACTGAAAGATATCTTTAAGACTGGACTGGAAAAGGTGAGTATCAACATAAACAGCGAGTACCTCACTCACCTTCGATTCGCTGATGATACGGTGGTCTTGGCTGACCTTGGAAGATTTCAGTACGATGCTCGCGAACCTCAGTAGCGCCTTCGAGCGAGTTCGTCTTAGGATGAACATGGATAAGACGAAAACTCCCGTTACAATCGGAGACTAAACTCGAAGGTGTAGATGACTATAATATACCTAGGACAAGCTACCCAGTTAGGTAGGTCCAACTTTGAGTAAGAGGTCAATCATCGAATCTGACTAGGTTGGGCAGCGTTTGGGAAGCTACGACACATCTTTTCGTCCAATATTCCGCAGTTCTTGAAGACAAAAGTATTTGATCAGTGTAGCAATATACACTGATCAAAGATTTAAAAGAGTGATGACATACGGTACTGAAACGTTGTCACTTAGAATGGGCCTCATAAGAAAGCTTAAAGTCACCCACAGGGCAATAGAGAGGGCTATGGTGGGAGTCTCTCTGCGAGGTCGTATTAGAAATAAGACGATCCGCAGCAGAACCAAAGTATAGCTCCATAGCTCTCCGAATCACTAAACTAAAGTGGCAGTGGGCGGGGCACATTGCACGTAGAACCGATGTGGCCATGCGGCGGCCTCGCAGGTGGAAGGCACGGCGTGGGTAGGCCCCCCACAAGGTGGACAGTGAAGGTCTCAGGAGTCCGCTGGATGCGAGTGGCGCAGGAGCAGTCATTGTGGCAATCTTTGGGAGAGGCCTATATTCAGCAGTGGACGTCTTTCGGCTGATATGGCAATAATGATGATTTATGAAGTAAACGTTTAACAATTGATTGTCAAATTCCATATGATATAAACTTTTAACGTGGGTGAACTGGGTTAGTTGTTTAGTCCCGGTTAGTGAAAATTACATTTATCGTCTTTGGTAATGAGATCATTACCTAATGACACTTGTAAAAATGATTACCCATTCCGATTCATATGATCAGATACTATATATGATACATGTGATCAGATAGACCAGATATATAATATACCTACACGCGGTATACAATAATTGATAAAATCTAAAAATATAATCTGAACAAATAAAATCTTAATAATCTTAGGTTAAAAGCGGTGGTGGCTCAGTGGTTTAGACGTTTGACTTTCAATCCGGAGGTCGTGGGTTCAAATCCTGGCTCGTACCAATGAGTTTTTCCGAAACTTATGTACGGAATATCTGATGATATTTACCATTAGCTTTCGGTGAAGGAAAACATCGTGAGGAAACCTGCATACACCCGCGAAGAAATTCAAAGGTGTATGTGAAGTTCCCAACCCGCTTTGGGCCAGCGTGGGGACTATAGCCCAATCCCTCTCATATGAGAGGAGGCCTGTGCCCAGTAGTGGGACATTATACATATAGGCTAAAATATTATATTATTATTATATTATTAATCTTAGGTTATTTAAAAAAAGAAGATCAGAAAATATTCAATTTACTTTCGTATCAATAACTTGTAATATGAACAATAATATGTAAACACAAAAATATGTATAATCTATGAGCAGTTGCCGGCACAAAAGTCTCTTTTTTGAGATTACGCGGAGGTTTTTGTTGGAGGTACGCGTCAGGTAATATTTTTTTTCAGTGTATTTTTGTATGAAAGACTACAAAATGTGTATATTTTTAAAAACTGCAATAAATATGCTATCTTACACATTTTTTTTAAATTGGATAAGTTTGTTTTTTAATACTTATATGACGCTTAAATTAAAATAAAAACGGTAACTTTTTTACTTTAACTCCAAAAAATCTACATTTTTATATGAAATTGCTCATGTTTATGATAAAAAATGGATTTTCCAGATCCGTTTTACACGAAAATGATACCAAACAATGCATAGTAGGCCTTATTAATTAGTAAAAAAATATGAAACGCAACTCTTCCGCATGCACATTCACCCCCCTCCACCCGCGCTCAAGAGGGGAATTGGTTTTCCCTCCACATCTAAAAACAACTATTTAGAGACCCTCTAGCTCTGGTTAAAATTACAAAACTGTAACTCGCAGCGCACAATTTTTCTCAACTTTGTATGGACCGTGACCCTTACTATACAATAGCGTGTGGTTTAAAAATTGGAAGCTATCAATATAATTATTCATAATCATTGAAAATATACTCCTGGAATAGAAAAATGATTGTAAACTTTTCATAGTCACGCCACGATCCGGATGGTTTCCTTAGATTAATGCGTTACCTCATAACCGTTTCACACTTATTTATAGACCTATAGGATTTTACATTCTTTATTAGAAATCTTACTGAATTACCATTGGAAATCTTACTGAATGTTCATCAAAATTCTTTTCGGCCCAAATTCCAGAAACTTAACCTTCCAACATCAAAAGATTGGATTGCGAGATATTATGTACCAAAGAACCGATCGTCACAGTTTCTGTTAGGCGTCACAAAGAATGCTAAGAATTTAATATAAATAGTGACACACGTGCAGACGATAGCGAGACTTGGGGCATTCATTGAAAGATAAGACATTGGTGGCTAGAAGTAATAAAAGACAATTTTATTACTTTTTAAATGATTTGATTACAGTATCATCGTTATACTGCTGATAGACAAATTAGACAACCAAGAATAATATTTCTAACCTGTAGAAAGCTTTATGGTTTGTTGAAAATATGGCTAATAGGTTCTAGGTTGATTTTAAGAAAAGACAACAATCAGAGATCAGAAGTAGGTCTTTCCCGAAATATGATTAAATTGGCCGCTCGGTATGCGCGGGAGATGAAAGCTTCAGTATTAACGTAGGCGCGCTCTGATCAGACGCGAGATGACGTCTAGAAACGCGCCAAAAAGACACAAGAAGTCGTTTAAAGATAAGGTTACGTTATGATACTGTTTACATCTTAATATCGTGTAATTATTGTTGTACGTTCATAACAAACAGGACGTCAGTTGGCAGTTTTGTGTGGCGGTCAATGTGTTGAATTATATCTTCTACCAAAAAAATAACGATTAAATTGATTATCGTATATTTATAATGATTAGGTATATTCATCTTTGTGACGAGCTTTCTCAGACGATCTAATTTGCTATTTAGGAAACACAAACTTTACCAAACAGTTGGATGAGTTTCCGCTTTTTTATCGTTTAGTTTTTGGTTTCTGAAGTATTTTATTGCATATTTTGTACGCAAACCGGTGCCTTGATTGGTAAATGCAATATTTGGGCCTGAGTTTGTCTTACTAGTATAACAATTATTTTTTGATATAGGTGTTTCGCCAAGGCAGTGCGCGATGGTGCGTTGGAGTGGACCAAGTAGCAGAAGACTCGGACGACCTGGAGGCTGGCTACATCTCCAGCGACGAATCTGCAAGAGGCATAGACTTGGGCGAGAGGATCAGGGTGAAACCCAGCAGGGACATCTGGCCCATAGGTAACATTGGCTCACCACATTTCGACAATTATTAGATGTTTGCGTCAGTCTAAAACGACTAAGTACTGATTTTTCAATCCCCAGTTAACAGTAACTGTCAAATAAATGTTAGCTCCATCCTTTTTTGACTCATGACCAGCGATAAGGATGGTAATATTTTTAACTGACGGATACTTTTAACTGAGGATTGAAAAATCAGCCCTTAAACAAACAGGTGACCAATCACCGAAGGCATCCCGCATATTAGGAACACCATAGGACACCAGAACAATTCCATAGGTCTTTCGTCAAAGCACAAGATGGCGCTTCAATGATGATACGAGTAGGTAAATGACCGCGTGTCCCACTCCCATCACATTAACACCATAATGGTTAATAGTTTCTTTTAACCGTTCGGTAAATAACAAATGGATCTTTTTTTATCATTGGTTTGCAGCAAATAAAGTTTTTTATATAAAATTACCTATATTTCAGAGGAAATACAATACGTGTTGCGGCAACTCCCGCATGCCGAAACGATATCAGCACTTATTGAAGTAGGACAGTATGAGCATGTGTTGGAACTGGTGTCACAACCGGAGGAAAGGAAGACTGCTGCTTTGTGGACGTGCTGGTTAGGACGGAGCTCCTTGCTAGCGAGGTTATTGAAGCTTGGAATTGATCCGAATTGGGCTGACGATGACGGCAGGTAAAATGACATACAAGTAAACTGCTAGATGCACAAGATTTGATCATGGAAACAAAAATAATTATCGAAGAAATTAAAATTTGATGCTTTTCGAGAACATGTAACTTTTACAGTAAAATTAGATGTGCTTAAAATTGGTATATAGCGAGAGGAAGCCAATTTTATTCAAAAATATCCTAATAATCTATCTAATATAAAAAATATTAGTAGCAACATAAGGAATCGAAGGATCTATTTGTTTTCCAGGACCTGCCTACATTTGAGCTGTTTAGTGGCAAGCGAAGAATGTGTTAGATTGCTACTGGACCACGGCGCAGACCCTAACAGATGGGATTGTATTGATGAAGGAAAAGCCACACCACTTCATTGTGCCGCTAGTGCAAAATGTTTGGCTTGTGTAAAGGTGATTTTAATCAATTAAATATCTGTGTCTACGAGTATGATTAGAACATTTAGAACACGGAAAGATGCAAAATGAAGAACAATTTTTAGCACATTGTTCGCTTCGTGCCTAAATGATTTGCAATACTGGATGCGTTCTGCGATCTGTGATCAAGTTGAACATTTTGGTTTATGTAATCTGCCCACAAACTGCAGAATCTATCTAGTGTAGCCAATCCTTAACTTCCGTAAAAAAATAGTTTATTGTAGCTAAAAATTTTGTAAGTATTCCCATTTGGCTCTTGTAACGTTTCTGAATGTAAAAGTAAGTTTAAATTTTCAGATTTTATTGGAAAACGGAGCCGACGTGAATGCAGGTTTAAGCGACCGATCTCCGTTGCATTATGCGGTGCTGAGCGACGCGCCAGACGTGGTCGGTTTATTGTTGGAAGCAGGCGCCTGCCCTGACACTCCCCAGGTCAGTCTGAATTAATTGGGTATAAACATGCTGCTGGAGCGTTTGGTGTCGAAGTATTTGACGGAAAAATAAATGGGTACTTAATGGATAAGTGTTAATTCCCCTGCAAAGTATGTAACATTGACACTGCTGCTTATGTTGATGTCTCAAGTATTTCTGTGGTTTAAAAGCGTTTCAGTCACCACTCTAGAAACCCCTTTTTTAAAGTCTACGACCACTTATTTACGTGAATGTGTCTACGAGGTCATGAAGTTCGTAAGATTTACCCGCGAAACATCACACATACATATTGTCTCTTTAGCTGAAACGATGCTTGTAACGTACACTCGTACAGTGCCTTCCCATAAATAAGAGAGGTTGCTAAAATAATATGAACCTCGGACTTACAATTGAAAACAAAATTGTGTGGAAAGATGAACAGGTTAAGCAGCCCTATAATACTGTTCATTATTATCATCACATCAGTCGAAAGATGTCCACAGCCGGGTATAAGCCTCTTCCAAATATTGCCTCAATGACCGCTCGCTTTCGCTCGCGCTGTGAGTCGCTGCAATATGGGTCGCAACAACTGACAAGCATATTTTTCTAGGTATTTACAGAAACGCCACTCCACGTAGCAGCGTCCCTAGGCTCAGCCGATTGCATGAAACTACTACTGGACGCAGGGGCCGACGTGAGGGCAGCGTTTGGCACAATGAGGTCTACCGCACTGCATCTTGCCGCTGAAGACGGACATGCGGAATGCGCCCGGCTCCTGTTGGATCATAATGCGAAGATTGACTGCCCTAATATTAGAGAACAGACACCACTTCATTTGGGTAAGTTCTAAATAAGTAGATCTTGAAGCGACGAGTCGACTTCTCGGATAGAAGCACTGCCACGTATTCAACCTTGGAGAACGTAAAGCGTGGCGTAGGCAAGTACTTCGACAGTATGACGTACAGATTTAAAGTGCAATTTTATTAGAAAATAGTACATTTATGTTTCCTTTTAGAATCCTTTGATATATGATTTAATTATAATTAAATTCGAATGTTTTTTCCGGCGGCAATCGGCATCTAAGGATGGAAGTTTATTGAGCGGTAAGCTATTTATTATTTTCGCATAAAGTTAGTTCTACTTGGTAGAAATAGATACTTATTTCGTGTCGTGCTTTTGTCACTCCGTCATTATTATTCTAGATATCCGCCATTGACGTTTCGAAAGTAAACGACGTTATTAATCAACCACACGGCTAGATAATATTTTGTATTCATAATCAACTTTTCTTTCAGCGGCCTTAGCACAATCAGTAGAAGTAGTGGAACTCCTAGTCGGTCGGCGAGCCGATGTCCACGCCAAAGACGTCGACGGACGGACGCCCCTCCACGGCGCCATAGTCAGAGGAGCCAGGGCCTGCGATGTGGCACGGATTCTGCTCACGTTCGGCGCTGATCCTAACGCGCCTGATGAGTTCGGATACACGCCGCTGCATATAGCTGCGTTGAATGAGTTTTCGGCGTGTGTGCTGTTGCTATTAGGTGAGTCTTTCAATTATTTGTAGCTTCATGAGTTCATGACGACACGAGATCATTGTGCTTTGTATCATTAACTTGTGTGATAACTGAACATGAAAGTGTGGCATCAGCTAAGATTCATCCAAATAGACTCTTGCGGTTACTATACGCTGGTCTATATCAAGGCCGCGGGTTACCATTCCAGAAGTTTTCAAGTATTGAGACTTTTTCCATTCGTTCTCGCAAAGAACCTAATAGAAAAGAGGTTTTACTAAAAAAAAAATGACTGCTGACTTTGCTCTGAAGCTGATCGAATACAAGGCTGCGTTTGCCATTCCAAAACCGTACTAGAGTTCCAGTGGATTAAGAGCTCATAAAAAAGTCATGTGATCATAATTATTTGGCCGATTTTTGACCCCCCTCCCTCATGGTGATATTGGGTGATCGTAACCCGACTACGTGTCGAATCTGGATGATTTTTGAACAAGTCCAAAAACTTTTATAATTTATTATAGTAAAAACCCAATTCACGCTCATTTTGATGCTGATCTCTTCAAAATAGAACTCTGTTTACATACGTTTCAGATTACGGAGGTGACCTGACACTCCGCACCAATGGCGGTGTCTCCGCTTTATCCTTCGTCGTCCGTCGAGTACCAGACGTAGTGCCTCGCTACTTGTGCAAGTTCGACGATGCTGTCCACATGAGCGAGCATGAGCTGGGTGACGTTGACTGCGAGCTGACCATCGACTTTAGGCCTCTAGTGCCTAACTTGAGTCGTGGGGAGGCGGAGTTGCTGCTGGCTTTTATTGAGGTACGTAGAGTACGTACAGGGCATACGTTCACAAATGAGTATCAAAATATTGGACTTCTTGGAAACCCTTAACTTTAGAACATGTTCCTGACACACCTGTTAAACTATACAGAGTGACATCTGGGTCGTGGGGCAAGAGTGAAGAGGTTGCTACTTTCACTATGGAGACAACCAAGACTCCTAATGATGAGTTTTAATTGATAGTTAAGTGTAAATGAACTCGTAATTAGGAGATGTTTTTTCGCGATTTCTTGTTTGTCTCCACAGTGAAAGTTCCTCAAAATGCTCAGCGTGACCGTCTCTTGTACTATCGACAAAATTGAATACTGACCCACCGTAGAACCATGTTAACGTGACGTTATGTTTCAAATTGTAGCAACTAATTTACATTTTGACTTTCAACGGTACAGATTCGAGATTCTATAGTGGGTGGGTCAGGACTCAGGATTCAATTTGTCGATAGTACCCTGTTCACTCTTGTTCTACAACCCAGATGTTACCTTGTATAAGAAATACCTAGTCCGCGTCCATCTGATATGGTCGTACGAATTTATGAAACCCAACTAAATACATATTTCTTTGAATAGGTATTGATTTTAGTTAGTCTGTAAAGCGATTAATCTGACTATTTAGAGCACGCGTCAGCGCCATGATTTAGGTATTTATAGTTTAAATAAATTTCAGGTGGGTCGTAAAGATGTCCTCAAGCATCCGGTGGCCGAAACGTTCCTGTTTCTCAAATGGAGAAGAATACGAAAATTTTTCGTCTTAAGTTTTTTCTGTCATGCCCTGTTCATCACTATGTACAGCGTTTATATACTCCGTAAGTCATAATTTGAGTTTTATGTATATGCAAGTATTTAAACACTAATTGTATTTGTATACAGTGTGTGGCCTACAACCGGGGTGAAAATTTAAACGGTGCATTAATAAGCTGATCAACAATCATTTCCACATATTGTAATTAAAAAAAAAATTTTTTTTTGTAATTTTTTGTTTATGTATTTTTCATTATTATGGGTTCATTTACTTGAATTAAAAGTTATCAATAACTTATCATTTTTGAATCATTGAAAAATGTACAATTTTTTTTTAAAACCGTATCAAATTAATGTAAAAATGCAAACAAAATTATTGTTATGACTTCCTACCTGGTATACTATCAAGATGTCTTGCGACTGACAAGCTACGACATCGTGATGCCAAGATCCAGTACTAAAGGTCCATAGCTTTGAATGACAATATCTCCGAACTTAACCACTTTGAAACACCGGGACCTTTACAGGATTATTGCTGATAGTCTAAGGAGTCACTCATTTCATTTTTCTCCCGTGTTAAAGACCACACACTGTATAATAGAGGATTTATACTATTCTATTTAAAGTCATATTGCTGTAACCATTCATATTATATAATAACAGACGTCTGAATCAGTTTTATAAGAAATTAAAATGATTCCGCTTAACAAGTCTTATTGAGAGAAGAAGATGGAATCCTAAAGCAAAATTGAAAATACAGAATAGCATCAGTAATCAGTTTTCATAAATAAGCAGATGTGACCGCTACAAAACTACCATTAGGTACTTGAAAATGAAAGAAAGATAGAAATATACCTAATGAAGTAATGAATAAAAAAAAACTTGATATCATTGCACAAGCTGCATTTTAAACTGGTCGGAAACTAAATATGTAACCTGAAAATATGAAGCCAATTTGAATGAAGGATTTATAAACTAATTATTCGTCATTCGTTATTAAAGGTGCATTCCGACGAAACGAGCATTCGCTATTCTAACCCCCTACTCTACGAAATTCGATCGTTACACAAAACGTGTTTCGTTGATTTCGTAGAGTCGGGGATAGAACAGCGAATGCTCGTTTGGTCTGAATGCACCTTAACCTTAACGCTGTTTCAGAAATATACCTATGCGAAGAAGTGACCTGCGATGTATCCGCATCCCTTAGCCCTCTACAGTACTTCATAATATTGCTAAACATTGGGTTTCTCTGCAAAGAAATCTTTCAAGCCTGCCTAGATTGGAACGCGTACATTCGACAATGGGAAAATTGGTTGCAATCCGCCATTGTACTGGGAGTTTTTTTAAGCACTGTAAGTTAAAACTTCAATTAATTCTAAACATACGTAAACATTAACAATTGTGATTGAGGCTGCATGTTACAAGTTGGTTTCCGGTTTAAGCCTATTTTTTCCTGATGCCTGATTTAATTTATCGCCTGCATTAGATTTGCAAGCGGTATTTATCTTGACGTATCGAGCGAAGATTATCTACGCATTACGCTCGTGCGGTGCGCATAGACAGACAACAGCAGTAGCTACAGACAGACCGAATGTAACGGCATCCTTGATATGTCAGTAGCCGTACCATAAGGTCCATAAGCTACCGCGGCATTATTAACAAGCGTTTACTTTCTATCCGGCTCGCTCGCGCCAATATGCAAGGGCGAACGGGATGGATAGAAAGTAAACGCGCGTTAATAACGTGGCGGAATCTCATTATGGTAGGGCTACAGGAAAAATAATATAAGTTGTCTAACACTGCGAAAGATTTTAAACATGCAACACTAGACTTTAAAATAAACAAATAAAGCGATATGAGAAAATGTCAAATAATAACACTTTTTTGCATAGGTAGTGAGTTCTTTTGGAAATTGCGGGACATTATTATTATGGTATTTACTTTTTCATTGTTTTTCAAAGGGTAGATAACATTGTGATCGCATTGAAATCTCAAAGGCGTTTGTATTATGATTAGTTACACGAAACTATTTTGAAAAAGTTAAATTTTATCCGAAACTTTTACATGACATTTATTTATTTAATATTTATGTATTGACATTGACATTAAAGTCTCTAAGCATATTAGGTATGTAATGGCCAAAGATATACCGTAAAAAAAAATCTCTCCCATTTTCTCTCTCATTCGCGGGGTGTACCATAAGTCCCGATTGAAATTAAAATAATATCCCTGAAATTGTTCTAGATACCAATCTGGACGTTTGAGAAGGGATCACCCCGCCGCAGTACATCAGACTGGCAGCATGATGTGGCCGCCGTGACGATATTCTTTTGTTGGTTGGAGCTAATGATGATCATTGGCCGATTCCCAACTTTCGGCCTTTACGTCCAAATGTTTACGACCGGTGAGTGATAGTCCGAGACAGAGACGAATTCATAATAAGGACTTGTGAGATGTGAATTCACACTCATACTTTGCGTCGCTACAACTATTGTTGTGTCAGATTATGTGATTTACTCTGAGATTGTTTCCTAGGATATTCTATCTGTTGAAAAGTATAGATAGGTATCTAAATACCTACCTAAAGATTTTTTTTTCAATTCGTAGTCGTATTGTAATTTGTGAATGACATTTACGAGTATATAGGACAAAAAACCCTACAGCATTATGACAGATCACATGATACGAGTAACACGGAATTTATATGATGAATGGATGATACGGATATGCGAGTGCCTATTAATATAATTTTTATATGTATGAAGTATGGGTGTCGTTAGACGTTCATTATTTCCAAAGAGCCCTAATTTATAAATCTTTATTATTTATTCGTCTCTCACTCTATTTATTTTAATGTTAATTTATGACAACCAACTAAGACCAATCTCTTTTTCAGTGACCGTAAACTTCGCAATGTTTTTAATGGCCTACAGCTGCCTCCTGATTGCGTTTGGTCTCGCATTCAGTGTTCTATTCAGCAACTATCCAGCCTTCCAGCTACCAGCTGGCTTAGTGAAGACTGTCATGATGATGTCAGGAGAACTGGAATATGAAGATATATTCTATAACAACTGTACGAACTCTCAGATCCAGTATCCCTTGACGGCGCATGGAATGTTCCTGATTTTTGTGTTGCTTGTTACTGTTATTTTGACCAATCTGCTGGTTGGTTTGGCGGTTAGCGATATACAGGTGAGAATCGGTGAAATGGTTATTTGTTGTGTTTCTGGTAAAAACTAAAGGAATACTAAGATTTGAAAAGGTACTTCCGCTGTTTTAACCGTAGTTGATGCGGACGCAAGCAACGATAGTGGTATCCATGACAAAATTGTATTATTAGCTTTTTTAAATTAATTTGCAAACTTGGCAGTTGTACTAACTTGATCGTGAAACAATTGCTACTCGTACTTAGGGAATGCAATACCCGGCCATTTTTGGTACCCGGGTACTACCCGACTTTGCGTTTTAAAACCCGGGTACCCGGGTAGTACCCGGTCTTGGGCCAAAATAGCATAAAGTATTGATTTTTATGTTTTTAAAGGTAATTATTAACGAAATGCTCTTTTGATTAACAGAATTTACATTTATTTGTGATAATAATAATTGCACATACAAATTTTACAAATTTCACAACTTGTATATTAGAATTCTCAGTAAATCGCAATATTAAATAAAAAAAGATCAGTCCCTAAGTTATTAAGATTAGTCAAAGTTGTTTACGTTAAAATCTTCTACAAAGTACTTATTTAATTGTAACCATATGCCTGATTGTTTATGTCCTCTCTCTCGATATTCCATGAATTTCATAGTTGTTACAAAAACCGTTTAACACTCTACTTAAATAACGAAATTATTTCCTTGATGTAATTTCACTCGTGAAAGGACGTCACGTCTTCTTCTTTGTCGCTACACTCTTGGCAGAGTGGTCGTGGCCGTCGAATCTTGAGTGGCGAGCTTCACCACCCGGCGCCAATCTTCTCTCATAGCTGCGCGTCTAGTATTTTCGTGCACGGGCTGGTTTGGAGCAGATTTGATCAGGTCGGTCCCCCTGGTCTGTTGCCCTCAACCCTGCCTTGAACTACCAGCCGCTCGATGGAAAACTCTCCGCGTCTTGCTATATGCCCGAATAAAGAGAGGATTCTGGTCTTAACCACAGAGGATAAGCGCTGCTTAATGTTTAACGCCTGGAGGATGGAAATGTTGGTGTGGAACTCAGTCCATGATATTCGGAGCATTCTTCTCCAGCACCACATTTCAAGTGCATCGATCTTTCGACTCTCACTCTCTCTCCGTGTCCAAGTCTCCGCGGCGTATGGAAATACAGGAAACACTAGGGATCTGACCAGTCCGATCTTCGTTGACTTTGTGATGTTTCGGATTCGCCAGACTTACTTAAGCTTATCCATAGCTGATCTCGCTATTGCAATCCGTCTTTTTATTTCGTCTACACAGCTCCCATTATTGGATATTAGGGAACCAAGGTAAACGTATGATTGTATGACGTTGCAGTTCGCAATATGAGTGACCTCCGGCGAATTGTTATGGGCTCTATTTGGTCTTGCTGCGGTTACCTCTTAAGCCAAAATGAGGACTTACTTCTTCCATTTTTCTTAAGAGCTGTTCCATATGGCTTTTACTGGAAGCAAACAGTGTATATCGCCAGCGTACCGTAAGTTAGAAATCGTGGCACCTCCAATAGAAACTCCATCGCTCCAGTTTTCAAGGGTTATTTGCATGATAATTTCAGTATAATATCGACGTCACGTCAGTCACGTCTTATTATTAGCGTGGCACATACAGCAAATGTGTCTTTCCTTCGTCTGTCTCAACCTCACTGACTACAGGTGCATTATTAACAAACTAATTCCACAGCCGGGGTGAGGAGTGAGGGGTAAAGGCCGTAGAACTAGTGTGTGCATTATATTGTTTATCTTCTTATCGCTACCTACCTGAGTGGCGGGCAGTGGCGAAAACAAAAGGGTTGAAATGAAATGTCTGACCCGTTCGATATGCATTTAAAAATATAAAGTTTCGCGATTGAAGTGTAAAATAAGTGAGGGCTATTTATTCGATGATAATAGAAATAGTCATAAGTGCCATAACGCTTTAACTCTTATGTTAGGGTTTCGGTCGTAACATAATTTTTAAAATTTGACTTAACTTTTACATTTTTTAAATATATTTTATTATTTCGGGTGAAACCCGGGTATGAGATGAAAACCCGGGTTTTACCCGACCCCAAATATTGTCGGGTACCCGGGTACCCGGGTTGCATTCCCTACTCGTACTACGTACGTAGGCACGGCCAGCTCCAAAATTAATGTCAACTATTTAAACTCATTATCTCTTGGTTATCGATTATCCATAAATTCCAAAATGTACATTTTTACATGTACAATATATGGGTCTTTTTCGGCTACTAAGCTACCAGGCTTTGCGCGGGCATTATACTGATACTAAAACCTTCTTCTTGAATCACTCTATTTGCTAAACCACGTCAAAATCAGTTAGTAGTTTTAAAAATATAACGATACATAGGGACAGACAGCGTGTAGCGACTTTGTTTTATACTATGTGATATTCAAATTTTCCTTCAGGCTTTACAAGTATCAGCCGGCCTAGACCGCCTAGTGCGCACGACACAACTGGTGGGCTACCTCGAGAGCATGCTCTTCAGTTCGTTGCTGACGTGGGCGCCCAAGCAACTGCTGCTCCTGCTCAGGTTCGGAGCGTTGCTGACCGCGTCGCAGTACACGAGGACGTTGAACATCAGGCCTAATGATCCTCGGGAGAATCGAGTGAGTTTACCAAGTGATCTATGACAAACTGTATAAATTCTCTCGCAGTGTGTTTCTGACGATATCAGTGAGATACACTGAACGAGCAGACGCGCGATGTAATTGCCGTTCGAACGAAGCTACTTGGTTCTTGTGGACCTCGTCCGAGGCTAAAGCTCAAGCGGCCGTATGACTCGGTTTAAAAAAAAATCGTACCTATGACTCGGGCGCGGCGCGTCCACACTGATCGAGTTGTTTCGCGCGGCAATGTCGCGAAGAGGCTCATATATTTTATTGTGGGTATATACATACATTATTTAAACGTTCGGGGAATTAAAAGGTAATAATTATTCATATTTTTTTCAGATCCCCAAAGAACTAATATCATCAATTTACAAAATGGTTGCCAGCCGAAAAGTCACAAAGCGGAGCATACGGAAAAACAACAACTACGAGTGTCGAATAAAATGCAAAGAAGAGGTGGAAACAGAAAAGCCTCAGCAGTTTAACAAAAGAAAAAGTAATCTGTACGACAGATATTCATCGGAGGGGCAAAATGTAGAAAGAAGAAAAAGAACAACATCCAGTTCGGATAATAGGAACAGAACGTCAATGAATATAAGCGCTATACAGGAGATATGCATGGTTGATATCAAAACGCAGCTAGCTGAGTTGACTAAAAAAATAAACAAGTTAGTTGAGACCACAGACTCCAGATTAAGCATCATCGAGAAGAGATTAGACGATAGGGATTATTCAACTCCGTAATAAACAAATAAATGTGTCTTGTACAATTTACAAATAAAAAAATATATATTGTACGAGATTATGAACCTCACATGATGGGTGAAGAATTAATTTTATCTGATGGTGGTTAGATCCAGACATTTACACCTCCAGTTTAAATACAATGAGCATGTCGGCATTGGGTGGGAGAGAAAAAAAAAAGTAAATTTGATACCTATTGAACCTTACAATATTTTTCGCATTTAAACATCAGGCATATATTACGCAAATCTCGCAGGTGTACTGGATATTATTTAGTTACTTTTGTTATTTATTTATACATAATTATATGATGTGTTTTGTAATACAAATGTTGTATTTCATTTAAAAAATAACGAAATTTGCTTGTATATTCATTAAAATTAACAGTCAAAGGATTGTTATCAAAATAATGCCTGCCTATAAGGCTGGAGGTCTAGGGTTCAAATCCTGGTTTCTTTGTGTTTAATGTGTTTATACTGTTTATCACAAATATTATGTTCCTTAACCCCTTACCGCATAGAAGCCATATATGGCCGCTGTAAAATTGAACTCTATTGATTGCCATTAGAGTTCAATTTTCATTAATTTATTTTTTTCACGCGGTAAAGGGTTATATATAATGTTGTCAGTCTCCGTTCAAATGTTCAGTATAGCCTACTAAATCACCCCGTTCAAGGTTTTCAGTGGCTCGTGGAACACCCTGTATAATGTCGCATAGTATACCTACTTACTAATGTTATATACATAAATTACCAGCTACCAGTCTACGGGCTAGGTCAACTGTGTTATACTTTAATCCCCCTAATTCATAAATGTCTCCTAACTTAGCAAGTATTGTTGGTCCCTTTCGGTCTTATGAATATGTCTAAAAGACCTAAAGGGACAACCAATAGGTACTTAGCAGATTATTAAGTTATGACACGTTTATGGATAAGGGGGTAGGTGTCCTTATGGTTTGGAACAATGTGGGAGGTTCAACTGAGGAGGCTCACATTCTTTAAAGTACTTCTGCTTGAAAAATGTAGAAAACAAAAATCACTTACCAATAGTTTGCATGAGTAACAGTCTCCATTCTCCATTGTCACCAAACTGTCTGTTTTATTTTTCTTAGCTAACTCATATGCGGTGATTTTAGCTCCATATACTATATCTACATTATTCACTTCGGAAGAAGTCAGTTCAGTATTTACGGCATGCTGTAGGACATCATTTTCAACAATGTATGCTACATCGTCATCTAAAATCTCAGAGCTGCTGAATGTAATTAAAGCATCGGAGCAGGCATCCCAAACCTGGAAAAAAAATGTTGCAGTATGTAGGAATCTTCTATCAAGTAACTGTATGCTTAGCACAGGATCAGTGCGACAATATGTCGCCGCGAGATAGACTATCCATCCCTCTTTTATTCATACAGTTGGTAAAAGATGGAAAATCTATCTCGCGGCAACATACTGACATACCATTCATGCGCTAAGCATACTGGCATAGGCACACACTAATTACCTACTCTTGCTAAAATCAGAGATTATTTTATACATTAGATAACTAGGGTATACTACTATAATACCAGGTACATTAGGGTGTCCCTTATTTTACGAGTTTTAGAAATTAATAACGCATACCCCCTAAATCGGTTTCTTTTACCTCAAAACACACTGAAAAAAAAATCAGTTCTAAAAGCCGATTTAGGGGGTATGCGTTATTCATTTCTAAAATTCGTAAAATAGGGGACACCCTAAGGTACATAAGGAAAAAGGTATAAAAACATAGGTATCCTATCCTTCTCATTTTCAAAAATATGTAAACCAATGAAGTAGTAAAAGTCTTTTAATCTCCTACCGCCCAGACCATAAAATTTGCCAGACACTTTTAAATTAATAATGTAGGAAATAGAATAGAATTACTTTTGTTTAAGGAGACCTTTTAATAGGCCTCTGGGCGGCAGGAGGTTAAAATGTCTAACACAAATATAATTTCTTAACAATAATAATCAGCACATTTTCGACTTACTTGCATATGTCGGACAGGCTGCAATCTCATGTTCTCCACATGTCTCCAGGCCTCGAGAGAGCTCATCAAATTCTTGGTGTTCTGGCTCAATGCCACTACCCTATTGCTGTATTCAGGCTTGAGGTTGAACTTAGGGCTGGGACTGCCCTCTAGTAACAATACTTTTAAATTAGAAAGTATTGAGTTCTTTCCTGAAATTGAATGAAAAGATTGTTATACATAACTTGTGGTGTTATAAATTGCTTTTATCCATATTATTATTCACAATTTGACAGCTAAACTTATTAATCTTATACTGATGGCTAGTTTGTTAGGGGCTGAAATATATGCAAAAGAAATTGTAGGTAAAGCAAAGTAGGGTGACTGAACCAGTAAATAGTAATGAACAAGGACCCAATAATGCACATTCATTTTTATTTTAAAGAAGCTAAGAGTTAAGCATTCGTTTTGCAACAGTAAATTTACAATCATAAGTTCTTAGTACTAAGATTGAAGTGTGCCTGGCTGGTGTCTGTCAGCTAAAAGTGTCCAATGTCCAATATTGGTTCTATCACTCTAGTCTTATTATTTTTTAGCTTACCTAGGGCACAAGCCATAGTACACCCAACCATTCCACCGCCAGCGACGATAACATCGTATTTGTCTTTGATTCTATATTGATCACTAGTATCCGTATTTAAATTACGATTACAAGCGGCCAATTTCGAAAACTTGTTCAGTTTTATTTGGAGATATAAATTCCGGTGAATGTTCTTTGAGAGCAACATCTCGATACGTTTATGATCCGCACACAAAGATTGCCAAACACGCTTTGCAAAAATATATGTGATTGGGATTAAAAGTACAGTGTTGAGAATATATTGAAATATGCTATGAACTACGCGGAATAAGTAATATTTAAATTTAACCCATAAGTTTAGGTTATTATTTATTTTTATTTTCTTGACAACTTTCGCAATTTTGACAGTGACATGACATTGACAGTTTTTGGAGTTGCTATTAAGGAAAAAGCAAATAAAGCAGCAATGTCGGTATCGACACAGTTTTTTATTGTCTCGGTAAGTTATTAAGCATGTATTAGACGGCAGGCGACAAACCTCGCTAAGATTTAAAGCCGTGATCGCACCGCATCGTACCAAAATCGTCGTGCGGTACGGTCGTGTGATACGGCTTTTGAAATCAATATTTTTTTATTATGGTATACTCTGTCCAAGAATTTCCGGCGGTAGAAAAGATTCAAAAACTATAGGCGCAAAAAGTTTTCTGCTTATTTAAAACTCGAATTCGTCTTTTTTACTTACAGAAGTTGTTGGACTCAGTGAAATTCAATAAAAAAAAATATGTCGGAAACCCCGGAAAACAACTGAATTTGCAAAAAGAAAACATTTTAAATCTGGCAAACCAGTGTTGTCCTTATAAATTGGCGCTTGGCGCAAAATTTAATTTTTCTATTTGACCAGTTACCAGTGGCAACGAATAACAAGACGATTATCGAAAATATGTGTACAGACTTTTGGGAATATTATTCAGATAATTCATACCCTGCAGTAGGTACTTACTCGTAAGATACAATTCTATTGAATACTTACTTGAATTTAGTTCCAGTGTGAATTTATATCTACGTAACCAAGTACCTACCGTAATGTAAGGTGATACAGATGTAGTGAGGAATGACTTGCCTTCGGAAACGTTCGTCAACGTCATTCTGTTTCAGTCTATCTCACTGAGACTGACAGTAATAGCTGTCATGCTACTTCAGTCAGACTCGGTGACACTGCCTGAAACAGCATGTGTTTACGAACGTTTCCGAAGGCAAGTAATTTCTCACTACACCTGTACCTATTTGTGCTCATGAGTAAAAATCGACGTTGATAATTATTTTTGTATGTAAGTATACCTAGGTTACGCAGATATAATTTGTTTTAGATGACTGCCCATTAACAAATAACAATAAACCTAAATATATTAAAAGCATGTCTATCTAAATTGTTATATGAATAATAGATTCAGACGCAATTAAGATCCCTGATATCTCCAATTGCTATATCCAAGCCAAGTAAAAATTTCTAATATGTGCGTGGACAGTCATGGCAACGATTGCCACAACAAATTCCGTCCTCTCGTCCCGCTATACTCTGATAATGTAAAGTTGATACTTTGTTTTATTCGGTGATTTTACTACAAGTACTTAGTTATGAATCATAGGTGTAGTGTATTTGCAAATGCGTGCCTTAAACTTCCAGTGGACCCTGTTACTAAAATGCCTAAACCAGATTATGAGCGGAAAAACAAGTTTGTAACCGGCCAGAACTCCATTGATTCTTCTTCAACTTGTTCGGTAAACGTTGTGAACGTAAACACTGAGAGAATTAAGGATTTCTATCGTAGTATTCCTGATTATAATGAAATTAATCATCTGCCAGCTGAAGAGTTTTACTCTACTTTAAGATCTTTGAGGCAGAAAAAAAAGGTCATGCTGGAATATGCAGTAGAATTAATAGATGATTGTGGTGAAAATTTACAAAACAAAGAGGAAGCGTATAGCGAGGAGATTAAAATTACTGACAAGCCCCTTAAATCTCATTATGATAGCACAATGAGTCGTAAATACAGCGCAGAAAAAAAGAATAAAAGGTCAGAGTTCAATGGAGCTGCAAGGCGTGTATCCGATTGTACAAATAAGACTACGGTAGCATCCTCTTTGAAAAGACCTTCTAAAAAGCTAACTGTTAGCAATATAGAAATCAAAATAGATGACGATGTTAAGAGTAACACAGTGAAATGCAGTTCAATGAAAGAAAAGACGAACAAACCAAAAAGAAATCATTCCGCATGTTCCATATCCTGGAACGATGATAAACTCGAAAGGAAGGATGAAGTTGATCAGAAGTTTGACAAGTATTTCGACGGAGCAGAATATTCAAGATTGAAAAAAGGTAGTCTCAAAGATGATGAGTTTAAAACTCAAAGTATGCCTTCAAGTCCGTTGAGAGCTAAGCGATTTGGATCACCGCAGAGGAGACGTAAAAGTATAACTATTCCGAAGCCGTTTAAAATGACTGAAAGGTAAGTAAATAGAATCGATACATTTTGTAGCTGAATATAATAGAGTTAGGTAGGTACACTAGGTACTTAATCGATTAATGTAATTTACACTGAGTACCTTTAGCTAAAGGAAGATTTTTTAATCCTGAGGTAATTAGCGGTATTTGTCAAATAAATGTCAGCTCTATCCTTTTTAGTGTTCCGTAGTAAACTAGGAACCCCTATAGTTTCGGTTTCGCCATGTCCGTCTGTTCGACAGTCTGCCCGCAGCATAGCTCATTCGCAATCATATAATTAAATTAGCATAGTATAGTATGCCATTCACATTAAGCACACATTTTACGTAAACAATCTCAGAAGAATTCGTCGTGGCACGTGGGACACTAACCTTACCTTACCTTAGGGACCTTAGGGTCTCACCAAACTAGTCGACGCCGTTTCGGCTAATCGCGTACGGAAAAAGCTTTATGGCAACGCAATAAGAGCGAGGACATCGTAAATCGGCTCGGCCCACGCGAAACGACGTCTTTCGACGGGAAAACGGCGTTTTGCCGTAAAGCTGTTCGCATTCGTACGACTTCGTTTGCAGCCTAACGCACACGTTCGCATTCGTAAATCTCCTAATACCGCCGTACGGTGCCGGAAAGAGTTGAACGGCTCCGATCACGGCCGAGTACCTACCTACGATAAGGACCGGTCAGAGCTGGCGGAAGCCGTTCAGCGTCTTCGACGACCGAACATAGCTGACGACGGCTGAACAGAGCCGATGACGGCCGAAGTAGCTACTGATGCGTTTGTATTTATTCATTTGAATTATTACCCACATTAAAATCTGCAATAGATCTGACAACACGAATTAATACTGTCGTAATCATACACGTCTGTTCAATTTCAAACTCAGGTTGTTACTAACAACGTAACAACTAGTCTCCATAAATGAGATTTACGATTGCCAATCACCCGCTGTACTATCTATCTGTTCATCGGACTCAGCGGCTGTACGCGTGCTGTCTGACGTCTCGACGGCAGGACGGAGCACGCGAGAGCCGACCACCGCTTTACAACTGTCGCGATAGCAAATCGCAGGCGATCGAGCGTTTCTACGGCTGTAAGGCGGGTGAGACTGCTTAACGCAGGTGTTCAACCGCGGCGACGGTCGATCGGCTAAATGCGAATAGTGTGGTGTAAAACACTCGGCGAAAGCCGACTCCGCGTCGACCGGTTTGGTGAGACCCTAAGGGTAGGCACCAAGTTCACTTGGCACGTCGATTTACATTAGCCAATTAGCAGGAAGGTTTTCAAAGTTCGAGGAAGGCCCGCAGGGCAGGATACCTACGCTAAAAATAAGTAAGTCAGCTGCCGTATCTAAAATATTGTTCTTTATAAATATTGGATGTCATATACCAAAGAAAAAACGACCAAGATCGCCAACGTCCGAGGTGGGGATCAAACCCACGTGCTCAGCTTTCGTGGCTGATGCCTGCACCCTGACACTCGTTCTTAGCAACCATCAGTCAATTTTCTCGGGTAAGTATATGCAATCCCTTACAAGGCTAGGCGCCTTTGACCTTTCTCTAAGGGCAAGCAATACATGCCTGCACCTCCTATTAGAAAACTTTACAGTTTTCTAGAATAGCTAGAGAGAGCAGGGTGCTTAGCCAAGTTGCCAATCGCTAGCGCTTAATCGCCAATGGTAAACGAAAGGCAGCTAGCTGTCTTTGTCGCACTAATATGAAAGAGTGACAAAGAGGGAAAACTACGATACGCTACTAAGCGCTAGCGCTTGGCAACTTGGCTAAGCATCCTGGTGCTGGTCTGGTGTTGGAACACAAATCAAAATATTTAGTTAATAAATAATTTGATTTGTGTTTTCAAAATACGTTCTATTGTTCTTTATTTGTGTAGAGATGAAGAAGTAAGGGCAGTGAACGAGCTTCGCAGCCTTCAGAAGTCGTTTTCTGAGGACATGCTTCACAGGAAATGCGACCGGCAGCAATTTCGGACCAAACCTGTGCCCATAGAGTCTCGGATACCGCTTTATGATAAAATACTTGAAGACCAAGCGATGAGGTTTTATTTTTTTTGTTTTATGTATTAATCATTTTAAGTTCAAAAACACAAAGCCAGCTCAATTGAAAATAATTATGTATGTATTCGGTTAATGACTCAACCAAAATGTATCAGTTATCACTTACGTATTAACCCTTAATTTGACAACGTTTCAAAATAATGGATATGGTCTCTGACCCAGTGTTTGTTAGGTTTTCAACCAGATTTTTTAAGACTATTGAGTGCAAAAGATTCTGGATGCTTGAACACCGCCAGCGCTTGATTTTGTCGATTTAAGGGTTTGCATGCATACGTTAGGTGAAACAAGGATTTCAATTTAATTTCTACCACCAATTATATTTATTATAAATTATTAGCTGCTTTGTTTATGTTACACCATGTTGTCCTTAGTCGCTAGCAAGTTTTCTTATAAATGCTGTTTTATTTAGCGCAACGTAAATTTTTTGTTGTATGCGTTTTGTTTACAGGTTGTTTTCCTGCCCCGCACTGAACACGACATAGTCTAGGTATTTCAATTTAATTTGCTGCTAAAATAGACATGTACCAACCATACCAACAAACATACCGTACTCATACATCTGCCTATACACGGTGTTCGCGAGCATTCCGAAAAATTTGAACAATGCATTCTAGACATCAAAATAAACAAAAAATATTATGAGACCTAATGTCAAATTACACAAAAAAAAGACTTCTTCTTTTTTTGTCTTTTTTTAATACTTTTTAACATTTCCAATACTTTTAATAATAACAACAATTTGTTAGAAATAATTTATTAAATGATTTTTTTAGGGACAGGTTTTTTCGTCAAGTCTATTCTTATTTTTGGATTGTCAGGCAAAAGGTGTGGTAATATTAGAACACATTGTGGTAGCATTGTAATCAAAAATAAGTTTTATGACGAGTTACGTCGAAAAACTTATTTCGAAAAAAGGTTAATTATCTCTGGAACCAAGCCCAATCCAGGAAATTTTATATAACATGAAATACTCTAAATATGCTCAGGAATTCGGCATTAAAATCTTTCGGAATGCTCACGAGCACCGTGTATAGCTATTCAAAGCTTCCAATCCCATCATTTTATTTTATGTTATCATTAGATACAATACATGAGTAAGTAAACATTGTTACTCAGCAACAGACATCGTAACTTTCATAGCAATTTCGTTGCAGCATAGAAGAAATAATTGGATTTCTATGAATGAACCTAGGGTTAGATGGTAAATTTTAGAAGATTGGTACTGTAGGTACCTATTCCCGCCAGAACTGAGAATACCCTGGGAAAGTGCTTTTAACGCAACAATGCTGCCCCAAAAATTCTATAAAATGTGCGATGTAGTGACACGAATAATTGAATTACCAACACTTTATTTACTACCTATATTTACAAATAAAACAGTTTGACTTTGATAACGTCCAACAATTAACACCTTCCATACGGCATCGGATCTGTTCGACCCAATGCGGGTATGGTTAATTGCCGCTGCCGTAGCGAATGTGTCAAGTACCTATTCACTTTTGCAAGCATTCATTTTTCAATTGGTTTATTCAACGAGTTTGTGTTAGAGTATTGAAAAAATATCAATCCTTAAATGTTGTATTGTAGGCGAGCTATAACAAAGATCAACAGTGAAGCAGAACTTCGCGCTAAAATGAAACCCTTCAGTTTCACAAAACGGGAAGAAGGAGGGTTGGAAGCAGGGAAAGCATGTGACAGAGCAATCCATGTCCTGCCGAAGCCTAAGAAAAAGAAAAGGTTTCGGGCGAGGCCTGTGCCCAAGAATTTGTTTTCAAACTATTTTTATGATAAAGTAAAAGAGGAAGAATTCTTCAGGTGAGTTCCCATGAACAATATTAGGTATATCAAAAGCCTCTGCCACCTTTTTTACACGCATCTTCTACAGTCGCCATCAGATATATCGGAGCGTCCACACGCTGCTCAAAAATATCTGAACAAGTGAACACGTACTCTAAAGGTGCGTTCAGACCAAGCGAACATTCACTATTCTAACCTCCCACTCTACGATATTCGATCGTTACACAAAACGTGATTAGTTGATTTCGTAGAGCGCGTGATAGCGAATGCTCTTTTGGTCTGAATGCACCTTAATAACGTCATGATAATAGAGGCGTGCTTAGATTTTTGCGAGCACTACTAGGTAGATACATAGTTTTGCAGTTTAGTTGGCACTTAACAAGATATCTGACCAACAATTCCTGGCAGTAGAAAAAGGTGGCTAATTAAAAAATATAGGCGCAAAGAGTTGGCTGCTCATAGCAAAATTAAATTTGACTCCTTTTTTATTGACAGGGATTGTTGGACCGAGTAAAGCATGTCGCAACCACATAACCCAAAATGTCCTGTACTTTACTACGAGTATACTCTTCCGTAGGTCTATGAACCGGCGAATCAGGTCAGAAGAACTGCTACGAAGCGCCAACCTCCCCGGCACCATGGCTATGCGAGATCGCAGCCGGCTGTCCACGCCAGCGGCCCACAGTGATCTGCCTATCGACTCGTCTCCCGGCATCCCGTCTGTCAGCTCGTCTGACAGGCAGAGATCTAGGAGTCCGGAGAAAAGGAACCGATACGAGAAAACGGCAAAGGAAGATTTTATTACGACTAGTCCGAAGCCGTTTCGGTTTAATACAGCTGACAGAGCGGCCAAGAAGGTAAGTGGCCATTTTGAAGATATTAGTCTCATTTTATTTTTATTTAGTACGCAAACACACATCGTCAATAATGGTTTATAGAGTAATACTTAGGCATGAAATTTATTATTCTAGCACGAGATCCAAAGCTTGATGTTATCTAAAGCTTTCTGCCAATCGGTCGGTTTATCACCTAACATCATAACTGTTATCCCCGTAAATAAATAGTCCTCCTAACGGCCTTTGTATACGATCTTGGAAACCCACAAGGCATATCTTAAATAGGTAATATGTTGACCAGGATAAGGCTGTTGCTAATGAACAAGGTCTTTGTTTAACAACAGCATTCTTTACGCTACAGATGCAAGATGCAGCAAAGAAAATGTCACAAGAAAGCAAAAGCACTGAAAGCGTCGGCACTAGCGGCGATGCAGGGGTCATGCGAGGGTTCTCTGCATTAGAGCTACGAGCAGCAGCCTCAGGTCGATCAAATCTGGCGGCTTTGCTGCGAGCCGAGGCCGTGCGGCGACGATTTGAGATGGATGCCGCCAGCAGAATGGCAGAGCAGCGGAGAATACGCGAAACTCGTCATAGAGATCGCCTGCTAAGATCTAATCCTGCGTGGACTCTTGTTAAAAATAAGTAAGTTCTCTATGTAAATTTCAGCTTGTGTGTGTCTTGAAATAAGTGATCCGGGGATTCTGTGCTATGGTGGTGTTGTCTCGAGGTGGTAAAATCTGGCCACTCTGTAGAGACTGGTCAGTATTTTGAAAATCTAGTTCCATGCTTTAGTAGCGAAGATTTAGGTAGATACGAACTTGGAATTTTCATTAATTAGTGATATAGGTTACACGTGTGAGTAGGATCTGGTGAAAATGTAGTACCTAAGTTCTAAATATGTATCGATCAGGTCAAGCATTTTGGCATTCAATCTGCTTAGCAGCCTTGTTGAAAGTCCAGGCAAGCCAAAATTAACGTAGGTCATATTGTGTTGAATAGGGATTAGGTTAGGTAACGTACCTAGTGATATAGGTACATATGACATGATGAAGAAAACATAAACATCTATTATTTCAGTGCTCATGAAGATATCGCCATGCGACTACAAACCCGCCGAGACGAAGAGCGAATGAGACGAGAAGAATTCCTCCACGAAATGGAACTAATGTACGGAAGAGTCCAACAACAGCCCTTGCTCTTCGAAAGATATTACGCACCTCGCTCCCACTCTGCTCCAGTGGACTACATACAGTTATCGCCGAGAAAAAACAAGAAAAGGAGCTCAAGGAAAAGTAGAACATACCACTATAATACTCCTAGCGTATCCCGAAAAGACTCTATGAATGATTATAACGGAAATATGTTGGAGTATTTGAATAGAATTGAGAATGATGCGAAGTCGTATTCTAATTCCGACGATGTAAATGATAGTCTCGATGGTAAGTGAACTGATAAGTAATCTTTATAAAAGTAGCCATGATGGTATTTTGGGGTGGTCACTAAATGTTTTCAGTGAATAAAGATAGAAGTGAAATCGTTATTATATTTTATTTCATATTTCACATCTTTAAACGAACTTGAACCGATGGCATTTGACATGCCTCGCGATCTGTGTGAATCATTGGAAACGCAATTTTAAGCAGCTGGGCATCTACAGTTAGCTCTTAAAATAACTAACAATGTATACTCTTTCTAGACTCTAAACACGAAGATGTTACTCAATGATAGTTGGCAATTAGTATTAACATTCATACGTTCTTACTCTGGCGTGCTAAGTCAAAAAGACGCATCTCCCATAGTAGTTCTATGAGAGATGCGTCCTTTTTAGTTAGCATGGCAGTACTGTACAACCCAAAAAAAGAGTAGGAATGTTTTTTTTTTAATCATAGGAACATTTATTTCTCATACAAAAGTGACTCAATAGTTGCCACATGCAAAATGGTTAGACGGTGGCTCCTCTATTAATTTCTACTTTTTGCCAGGCTATATTATCTGTCTCTCTCCTCTACGTTCCTTTATTATAAATAATTAACCTATCTTCGTTTACGCCGCAAGAATGCTCAAAATCCAATCCATATAATGGGTGACCCGCGAATAGATGCCCGGGATGCCCTCAGTGCCACATCTAGCGGAGCCAAAGCTGGTGATTCCGAATATGAACCAGTTGAAGCGTCGGTTCTCACTGGCTAGACGAACCAGGGAGCTCCCAGAGTCGCCGGCGCAGCTGTCTTCGCCTTTCCTGCCGCCCGCGCAGATCGCGCTGACGGCTAGTTGGTCAGATATCCGCTTTATAGCCGCCCTGCACGTTTGCATTGGAACAGCCGTAAGTTTTATTTTCTTTTTGACTACGGATTTTTTTTCTGAAATAAAAAAAATATATTTCCATATTTAGTTGACAACAATAATTCTGAAGGTTTTTCAGAACTTAGAACCTTGTACGTCGTTGCCGTCGATTTTCCAAATCTCAACAAAGGCTCTCACCACAACAACAACATACTACAGCGCGGCGTAGCACAAGAGTACGATAAAAGTGTCTCGCGGGCGAAATAGACACATCTCGCACACTTGCTCGCGTGATTACCTTCGCTGTAGGTAAGTACCTACTATTGTGCCAAGGGTGTTGGTAAGAACAAACCCCCTTATTCATAAATGTCTCCGAACTCAGCAGGCCCCTAATAATATTTGCCCCTTTCGGTCTTATCAATATGTCAATGAGACCATAAGGGACAACCAATACTTAGTGGCTTGTTACGTTAGGAGACGATTATGAATAAGGGGGTAAGAATGCAAAGATAGAATGACAAGACGTGACGACTTTGAAGAACAGTAGGTACTATCCACAAAATTGAACCCTGATCCACTATAGAACCTTTGTCATAGTATCGCTAAATTCAATTTGTACGACAGTTGCTACAATTTTATTTACTAGTATAACAATACTCATGATGACATGGTTCTACGGTGGGTTAGCATTCAATTTTGTCGATTGTACATTCGGATAACTATATTAGCACTAGGTCATCACGTAGGTATACGGGGTGTGATTATGACCAACAATATCAGAATGCGTTGAAGACAACGAAAGGTTGGTTGACTTACCGAATTCAGTTTTGCCCCAACCACCAGTTAAGTAATCACTATCGAGATCATAATCTGCCCGTGCTATGTAATCAGTAGTTGGCAAGCAGACTGGCAGGATGAATTCTGAAAAGAAAACACCATCATTCTTTAATAAAAAAAATATAGCACGACCTACGAACAAATAAAACATGGAAGCCGCACGGCATACTAAATTACCTTTCAAAAATAGTTGTGATTGGTCCATCAAAGTTTTGATTGGCTATATTCTATTAACATTTGTCAAAGATGTTGCGCCGAAATATGCGTGGTGTTAAGAAAAGCGATATGTCCATCTTGGCACAATTGAACAATTGTATTTGGGGCATTTTTGAGCTGGCGTTAGACGTCCGTATTATTATGGTCGCAGAACACGACCCATTTTAGTGTAATATCTACATAGGTACGTAGTTAGGTGATTAAAATGTGAATTATAATTTCAGGATTAGATTAGGGTACGGTATTGGGCAAATGTTTTTACATTTGGAATCACGTCTTCCATACTGATAAAAAAAAACCTAGGGAAATGTGCTGTATCTTGGTCGGCATGATGATTTAGGCGGAGGTTACCAGATTCGGATAAAACTGGGCAAAAGTTCGTGTAATATTTAATCATCAAGTGGCAACATTGTCATGTTGTCCCGTAGGTATTACAGTCCTGTCACTTTATAATTTCTAATCTTTTAGAACAGATAACGCATTAGGTCTGGCAGACTGTAATGTGTTTTCTGTTCTTATGTGGATGAATCAACTTCTTTCTAACTATTATTAGTCCAGAGATCGGACAAATGAGCGTCATTGCTCGCAATAATGTGGATATGACTCCAAAGTTGATTAAATGAATAATTTCTTGAAATGTTAATTTTAAGCTTTTAGGTGACTATTTACAAAGGCTTTCATAGTTACCGGTGTCAAATAAGCAATTTATTGAGAATCATTAAACGAATAATTAGTAAATCAATATTGGAGTCATGTCCATATTATTGCGAACAATGACGCGCATTTGTCCGATCTCTGGTTATTACCATGGTTACGGTCTCCTGAGTAACACTGGTCTTATGCAAAATTATGTTACTCAAATTATATAAACATGCAATATTCTGGTGTTACCTAATAAGCCCTTTACTTAATGGGCCACCTACACACATGGACTACATGCATGTTTAGTAACATACTGTTCAACAACCATGGCAATAACAACTGACTCACCAATGCACACCAATCATAAAGCTTAAAAACAATAGAATACCTGTAAAATTGACCGGATGAGCCAATCTCAGCAAGCCTATATCACCAATCAGTGTCCTCCTATTATACAAAGGGTGCACATAGACTGCGTCGACTTTAACATCCACCGGGGGATCATTGCAGTCTTCCTGGATGCAGTCGATCTCAGTGTCAGCGTCCCAGTCACCCAGACGAACTTCTATTCTGAAAAAAGGTATACGTGTGAAGAAAATCCGAACTCTGTCTGTGATACTCGGCAGTCATACGTTTCAGACAGCAGTAACCGTACTTTTGCAAGTATCGGTATAACGTCAGGTTTTACTCGATACGTAAAACAGGCCATCGCGGTCGAACCAATATATGAGTGCGAGCACGATATAATGCATTACGTATCAAGTAAAACCTAACGTATCCTTTATATACAGTGTGTTACCATGACCATGCCAACTTCATAAAATGGATAATAATACGCTTTACTAATAGCAATCGTTTTCAAGTATTCACAGTTGATGGGTAAACATTAAAATGAACTGTACCTACAGTAAATTTTATTTCCTTCGAAGGATCAGTGTAACGCGTGTACTGCTTACTTTTGCCAAACGCTGCCAGTTACTGCGATTTGTCATTGTCAAGTGGTTATTAAACTTATTAACGATCCATGTTGAAGTAGGTAGGTACATTATTTGTCACTGAACGTTTCTTATAAAGTTAATTACTTTTGAAATTACAATTTAAAATCAAATAATGCTCACGGTTTGGCTAAAACTCTGGATCTTCGATTTCAATAAAAGCCTTCATGATGCTAACATACTGTAGATATAATTCAGAGCATCGAGAGCATGAAATGTATCAAGAGGCATTCTGTGTTCACCTCACGGGCATTTTAATTTTTGCTACTTGTACCATAATATATATATATATATATTTAATATCATATCTTGTAAGATGTCCCAAGATATACAGGGTGGTCCAAACCTTGACGTCAAAAAATTTTTTTTAGGTTCCCTACGTCATGGGCTATCAGAATATACCCCATGTATGTTAGCCGATTTTTTGTAGTTTTCGAGTTATGAATTTTTGAAAATATTTTTTTTAAGAAATTCTGGAATTTAGAAATTTATTGATAAAAAAAAACTATTCGGTTTTTTAAATATTTTCTTTTTGTAAAAGTATTACTACAAATAAAGCATTTATTAACAAAACATTAGCGTCCTCACTTTGATACAAGTAGGATAAAAAATACCAAATTCAAAATTTTACATTAAAAATGTATCAAAATAGCATTAATGTACGCAAATAAAAAAAAATAAAACATATCCCAAGGATTTTTGGTAATGTAAAGACTGCCTTAGACCTTAAACCTTCGTAAAAGCAAAAAAAAAATGATACTTAATAATGAGGATTTTTCGGTCAAAAAACTTAAAAAAGCTTAAAATTTTAAAGTTGTAAAAAATGACTTGAATAACTACACAAATTGAGTTTTCGTGGTATTTTCTGTCTTTGTTTATTGATAAGAACAACAAAACAGACGAAATTTCCCTCCAGGACCACCAAGTTGAATTCCTAAAATGTTGAAATCCCAAAATGTTGACTTTCCCAAAATGTTAGTTTTTTTCAGTTTCGCAAAATGTTGAATTCTTATAACGTTGAAATATTAGGACGTTGAATTCCCAAAATGTAGACTTTCAACATATTGGGAAAGTCAATATTCCGAGATTTCAACATTTTAGGAATTTAATTTTGTGGTCCTAATGCCTCAACTAGGTACACGTCTGCGGATGGGTACGCGTACGTCATCGCCGGATGCATCCGCGGACGTGTAGAGGGGGTGATTTGGTCATCTGCGGTAGGTTTTGACTAGGGCTCGCAATATCGGACCATTTCCAGTTCCGGAACTGATTTCCGATATTACACTTCAATTCCGGAATTCCGATACTAGTTCCGGAATTGACAAAAAAAAAATTGTAAATCTAGGTCATATTTAAATAAAACGTAAAATTACTATGTGATTTGTATACAAGATACCCATGAGGATAGGGAAACAATTTAACAGCATTTTCCTGAGGCTGAAAGAAGCAAGTTTTTTTGTGTGTTTCGAATGCTGCACTACATAAAAAACATTTTTTTTAATGAAACTATCGCAAAAAATGCATTTTAAAGTTTTAGATAATTATTGTACATTGTGCAATAGGGTGGATCGATTTATTTATTTTCGGGTAAACATAAAATAATCTTTACGAATCGATACTATGCGGCTAGACAAACAAAAAATATTATGACCATTTTTGTATATTTTATCATTATGGACCCCATATAGAAGCCCGAAGATCGGCCTTATTTTTAAGGTTTTTTGAAGAAAACTCGGATGAGCAAGGATATTATCTGTTTTCATTTTATGGATAAACAAAATAAGATTGTTTTTCATAAATTTAAGATTTGTGTGATTTAATTATATGAAAATTGTTCGCAGTATCTCCAAAAAATGATTTTCAACTTTGAGGCTCTTGGGGCAGTACTTGCCGAATGATTATCGGAAAAAGATATATTGTTGAAAATCCTGAAAAAAAATTTTGATCCATACATTGAAGTATGAAAAAAATTTTTTTTTCGGATCTTTGGAACCGCGGGCCAATAGAATGATAGTCGTAAAAAGTAACATTCTTTACCAATTAACAACCTTTTTCCGATATTCATTTGGCAAGTACTGCCCCAAGAGCCTCAAAGTTGAAAACCAGTTTTTGCCGATACTGGTTATAATTTTCATATAATTAAATTGTGCAAATTCTAAATTTATGACAAATAATGTTATTTTGTGTCCACATAAAAATAAAACCGAAAATATCCACGAACTACTGACTTTTCTTAAGAAAACCTTAAAAATAGAGTCGATTTTTGGGCCTGTAAACGAAGTACAAAATAAAAGTAAATCCAAAAATGATCATTATATTTTTTGTTTCTCTAGTCACGAAGTATCGATCCATAAAGATTATTTTATGAATTTCCAAAAATAAAAAAATCGATCCACCCCATTGTGCATCAAGGGAGGTAAGCACGGAATTACTAATGAGAGTGTTAGAAGAAGAAGAGAGTTTTTGAAGGCAACACAGCGACAAAATTGTTACCTAAAATGCGTAACGGTCTAAAACGGTTTAAATAAAAGACATTTTCTCTTAAAATAGACGTCATCCGGTAAACTTTATACTGCATTTTAAACTTCAAATCTAGTCATAAATCCGCTGTTAATTTTTTTCCCTTTCCTCATGGGCACATTGTTATTGTCCATGAATAAATTAAGGTTAAGTTCTTATACAAAATGCTTAGTACTTATAGGTATGGTAATTCAAATTAGAAACATTAGTCATTTTACATATGTTACAATCTTGGCAACAATCAGTTACGTACCTGTAAACTTTAATTACAGATACCAAAATTTTACTTTGTTGGAATGCTACTTGATATTAGACCAAGTGGAGACTTAAGTCAAAGTTTAAGATTCTTCGACATATGTAAATAGTAATGCGTATAATTATCGAAGGGCTAAAAGAAAAATAAAGGTAAATAATTGTAACCCAATTGATAATTAAAATCTGGTACAGGATCGTTGTTTACCTTGGCCAGTTTTCGTGGTTTAGTAGTACCTAGTATTTAGTAAACACAGTTTATTTTACAGAAAATAAAACATAACACAATTTGTGGCTAGAACTACTTATCGATATATATTGTGGTGGTTTTGTATCCTGTATTCTGTACCTGATTATCATAATCGTGTTGATATTTTATGTTTATCCATACAATAACAACACTTTTTTTAAATTTCGGAATTCCGATATTAGCTGTGTCAGTTCCGGAACTGTAAAAACAGCAACATCGGTCCGAAATTCCGATATTTCGAATTTCCGGAATTCCGGAATGCAAGCCCTAGTTTTGACGTCCGCGGACGCGTCCGCCACAGATTCGCTTGTCGGGATTTATGGCCCGGATCAAAGGGCTCAAGGGCGAGTGTCCGGCATCGTCCCGCACCATACGTCCGACGCGCCGTCAGTCGGCCGCCGTCTATCAATGCGAATGCATGGATGCAAGTCCCTGGTTTACCACCAAGACAATAAAAAAAAATTACAGTTAAAGTCATTAATTACGTATTTTAATAAGATACCCATGACGCATTACGTAACTGGCGCACGTAAACGGGCTCAATAAAATAGGGTATTTTTTAAATCGTGGTGCGGCTGCTATAGTTTTAATTTAACGTCCATCTTTCTCGCGTGTAGCGTCGTGACGATATTGTACTCAGACTGAACGATCAACAGACGTGTGGACGGTTGGTGAAGATTCGTCTGCGGATGCATATGCCGACGTCCGCGGATCCATCCGCAGACGTGTAGTGGAGGCATTGCAATACAAATCTCTGGTTGCTATTACTTTTATTAAGTTTCGAGTTGCACGACATCGACAGGAGAACGACAAAAACTGCCGTGGATAAACTTTAAAGCCAAATAACTTTAAAGATAAGTGTAATATTAGTATCTAATAGTCTAGTTTTAAAAAAGAAGAATACCTATATGAAAATAAAATACAGTAATAAATGTAAGCAAAGTTTACAATTGATACTTTAAATAACTCAAAACGCGAGTACTCTGTGCTTTGACACGGAAAGCGAACGACACAATTAGTTACAATTATTATTTATTTAATTAATATAAAAGAAATCGATTCCGAAACATCAGGCCTCTATGTATTAAGATATTGTGTACTAAAAATAAGTTAAAATTTTTTGAGGAATGGCCTACCCTGATTCCTATGGAAGTGGTAAAAAATCAAAACTCGATTTTTTAAAATCTTGTATGGTACATCATACAAAGTGACTTTTTTTACGAATATCGGTTTTATTTCCTATTTGTACGTCAGTGGATCTATCAGCTATTAATGTATCGCTCGGGACCCTTGCTACCGTTCCGTAATTTGTAATTCTTATTTATGCAAATTCAACTTTTTGGGATTCAACATACCGCAAAATCATCTCTCTGCGAATTCAACATTTTAGGATTCAACAAACTGCAAATTCAACTTCATGCAATTTGGACGTATAGAGAATTCAACTTTATGGGAATTCAACATTTTAATATTCAACATACTGCAAATTCAACTTTTTGCAAATCCAACATTTTGGGAATTCAACTTTGTGGTCCTGGAGGAAAATTTAGAAGTTTTTTTTAAGTTTATTTGACCGACAACTCCGAAAAATCCTCATTATTAAGTATCACTTTTTTTTTGCTTTAACGAAAGTTTAAGGTCTAGGGCAGTCTTTATATTACCAAAAATCCTTGGGATATGTTTTATTTTTTTTATTTACGTACATTAATGCTATTTTGATGCATTTTTAGCGTAATATTTTGATTTTGGTATTTTTTATCCTACTTGTATCAAAGTGAGGACGCTATTTTTTTACCAGTAAATGCTTTATTTGTAGTAATACTTTTACAAAAAGAAACTAGTTAAAAAACCCAACAGTTTTTTTTTATTAATAAATTTCTTCATTCCAGAATTTCTCAAAAAAAAAATTTTCAAAAATTCTGCCTAAGATCATGCTGGGGGGAGTGGCACTCGGAGTTGTAGACAGGTTCAAATACCTGGGTCATGTAATTAATAACGAGTTAAGGGATGACTTGGATATGGAGAGAGAAAGGAGGGCCATGTCAATAAGAGGTAATATGCTTGCCCGCAGATTTGCGCGATGTAACGCAGAAGTAAAGCTGACACTATTTAAAGCGTTCTGTCAGACGTTTTACACGTGCAGTCTGTGGGCAAGTTTTACTCTAAGGGCCTACAATACATTGCGGGTCCAGTACAATAACATCCTTAGAATGCTGTTGAGGCTGCCGAGGCGTTGCAGTGCGTCAGGCATGTTCGCGGAGGCGCATACGGACGACTTCTACGCCATCAGGCGAAAGAGAATGGCCTCATTGCTGAGACGTGCCCGAGGCAGCAGTAACGGCATGCTAAGGGTGTTAGACGAGCGCCTAGATAGCCCAATAATTAAGTACTGGATTGAGGTAGTTAATTTTTGACGTCAAGGTTTGGACCACCCTGTATATTTATGTGTAATGTCATCATTTGACTAAAATTACACCTAAATTCCAATACATAATACCTACATCAGAATAATGAAAGCATCGAAAATGCGCATTAAAAATATTGAATACATTTTTTTGTTAAGGTTAAGAATTTTTTTATTACTAAATACCTATTCCAAATTTCAAATCGTAAGTGGTTCACGAGATATTTATAACAACGTGACTGACAGATGGACAAATGGTACAATGTCGCATAATAAGGGTTGCTTTTGTATTTGTACCTTATTGGCACGTCGAAAGTTTATAACAATAAAAAACATTAGTTTCGGTCCTGACTTTCAGTCAACGAAATAATCTTGTCACTTTTAATGGTCTATTCAATTGCGAGAAAGTATGGTCATGGTTCATGGTATTGGTAATGACGATAAAAAGTCTTATAATAACTAAAATAATGATCACCCATTGTTTCCACTAAAAATGCTCTCCTCTAACTCGTGTTATTTAGGAGCGGCATTTTACAAGTACCTAAATAAATGTGACGATGAAAATCTTACTATTAACACGTTAACTGCGAGACTGATTTTTTTGTACTTGCATACCATGCGTTACCAGGTATTTTCAGTCTGGTAGTTAAGTTCCATTATATGCGAACCAGGTTTTAATGGCCTGGTGAAAGCCATTCATAGAAATATGACCCTAAGATCAAGAATATTAAAAGTAAATGAATGAAATTTCGCGTGTGTTAAGTTCATTCATGTACCTACTTGATCCTAGCTTCGCCCGGGAATTGGACAGAAGTTTAATGACTTTTTTTTTTACATGTACGCTTGAATTAAAGTAGCACAATTTTGCATAAAACCATTGTGAGAGCGTGACTCTGTTGAGAAAAAAGTTAATTAAACTTGCTTTGCGTATAAAGAGTTTAAAATATAAAAAATAAATAAAAACTTAATTGAGTTAATAAATCATTAAATGATTACAGTTGATGCAAAAAGTGTCCGTAACGACCTCAGATTACGATGGGTCATTTACAAAACAAAACAATAGGAATTTTGTGGCCTGCGCAATTCAGTGTCATTATTGTCATTAGACACCATTTTGCATTTATATTAAGAGTGTCCACAATTTTCCAGTGACCTCTCTATAGGGGCTTATGTAAGCTTCTTTTCAAATAATTTACCACTTAGGTAAGTACTAAAATAGTTCACAGAGTTCTTATAATTGTCAGTGACCGGTAATAAATACGCTCATTGAAGAATTTCAGATGGTGTAATTTTTTTTAATTCCTCAACACTTACTTTACATCCAATCGAAATAAAATAAACAGTGTCGTTAGATTGGTTTTAGACGAAATTTTAGAATGTAAAACATAAATCATTGTAAAAGTGCTTTATTGCATTGTTTTAACTTTATATAGGCATATTTACAAACTTATCTAACGACCAAAGAGCATTCAATTTCAGTTTATTATATTCATTTAACAATATACATTGTGTTTGAATTTTTACTTAAAAATACAATCAAAAAACTAAACATAAATCCGTACAAAAGGAAAAACAACCCCACACCCCCCCCCCATACCCCATACCCCATTGGGTAAAAGAATCGATTTTCTATGCAAACACCGCTAAGTACGCTGTTTAGACGCGTTACCATCATAATAAATAAATATCTTGGGACATCTTACAGAAATCGACCTAGTCCCACGGTAAGCTCAATTAAGGCTTGTGATGTGTGTACCAAGCGACGATATATAAAATAGATATACATATAGATACTTAAATACATAGACAGTCACTACCAAGGAACAAATATTTGTGATAAATAAATACACAAATAATGCCCTCGCCGGTTTTCGAACCCGGAACCTCCAGCTGCGTAGGCAGGGTCATAAGCATAAGGCATCATATGCTGAATCTCATTAAGAGGTCGTGATGGTGGAAAATTTGTCTGACCCGAAACCGGAATCACTAGGAACTGCATGTAAAATGAAGTCTGATATAGTGATGTGGTTATGTGTGATGTAGTTTTCTTAAGCATACCTATAATGTTTCAATCTATGTGTGATAGATGGGTAAGTGGAAACTCACATTTGTTGGCCGAC
>JALPQI010005842.1:0-56681 GCA_025490895.1 Thaumatotibia leucotreta | reverse complement strand
CCGGATAAAAGTAATCTCGGAGATGGTCACCGTGGTCGACGGTCCTTTGCTGTGGTTATGAGGAAAGCTGCTCTTTGATGATTTGATGGAATGAGAAGTCGGATAGTGTTTCTAAAGTCAATTATTGATAGTAATAGTGATTTCCGTTCTGTAGTACCGTGAAGGATTTAGCTTATGTACTATCCAGCGTGGAAATTCTGCAAGCATTTTTAAACGTGTTTGGTCGGAATCGGTTTATTTTAGTTTAATAAATATTCGATGTCATATACCAAAGCAACGTTCATCAACGTCCGAGGTGGGACTCGAAACCAGCTACTCGTCTTTAGTAGTCAAGTAACATTATGGATAGAAGGTGCAAGCATGTATTGCTTGCTCTTAGAGTATGGTCAAAGGCATGAAACCTAGCCTTGTAAAAGTTTGCATGTACCCGAGTTTTCCCGGTGATTGCTAAGGCCGAGTGGCCGAGCTTAGGCACCAGCCGCTAAAGCTTGGGTTTAAAATAGCTTGATTTGCAGGACATTATTACTTAACACGTTGGCCGTGAGCATCAACATCTACCAGTATTTCTATATTCCATAATGCAAGTATATACGTACAGTCAAGGGCAAAAATATGTATAGACTTTAGCACCTTATTTTTATGGCATAAGATAAAAAAGTGTATACATATTTATGCCCTTGACTGTACCAATCGTCAGTAGAATCTAAAAAAAAATAAAAGCTTGCTTTATTCCATAATCAAGTACTTTTAGAACACAATCTAGGTTTTATTACGAACTTAAAACCTTAAGCCTTGAGTTCACATACATTTTTAGTTAACATTATTGATATGTATTGGTATTAACGTAAAAATATATCTGCGAACGTGTTTCACGATATGTGTCAAAAACGTCAAATGCTATGGAAAGTCAGCCATATTTGTTAATTTTTTTTATTCTAGTGACGATTGGTACAGTTCTACCTATAGCCACAGAACAGAAAAAACCGTAGAAATGTAAAGGGGGCGTGGCGCGTATGCCACAGTTATGCCCAGTCAGACAAAACTTCGCGTGACTCGGCCGTAGTTCAACGCAGCGACTCGCGAGCTACGTTTGCCTGTGCAAGTGCTAGTAAATATGCCCACTATGTTTTTATTATTCCGTGGTTCTAGCCACACCCAGGCAATAGGGATCAACAGCCGTACCATGACTTGCAAGCATTGGTAACGTGAGGTTTTACTTGCCACGTAAAGCATGCCATCGCGCTCACTCCAATATGTCGGTGCGAGCGCAATAGAATGCATTACATATCGAGTAAAACCTAACGTATCCTTTACTTTTTTTTTTACTCGGCTACAGTTCCTCCAAAGTAACCGAAATAGCTCTCCGAATCGCGAAACTGAAGTGGCAGTGGGCGGGGCACATTGCGCGTAGAACCGATGGCCGTTGGAGCGGGAAGGTTCTTGAGTGGCGGCCACGTACCGGAAGGCGTAGCGTGGGTAGGCCCCCTACAAGGTGGACTGATGACTTGGTGAGGCTCGCAGAGGTCCGCTGGATGCGGGTGGCGCGGGACCGATCATTGTGGCAATCTTTAGGGGAGGCCTGTGTTCAGCAGTGGACGTCTTTCGGCTGATACGATGATGATGATGACAGTTCCTCCAGCTGAAATAGAAAACAATTTCTGAATTCAGAATCCTCCCTCTTTATTTGCTCTCTGAAAGCGGTTGGCTCGAGTTTTATGTCAAGTCCCGCATTTAGATTCAAGCTTTTTGCCGTGCTTTCTTCCCTCTCCTTTATTTTTGTTTTCGCTGGCGCTAAATTAAAACTATGAGAGGAAACTGTTGGTTTATATTTCAGAGCCAGCCAGGCAAGTCCACAACAAAGTTCACGCCATTTTAGGATATAAGACTCCAACAATTAGGGATATAATGCCGTGAACTTTTTTGAGGACTAGTGTGAGTCTGGCTTTGAGGCACAGATATGTTTTATAGGAATATTTATAGTTGGGATTTCAATTACAATAATGGTTATTATATGCTTAAATAATACAAAGGTTTTCTTTGTAAATGTTATGATCAGTCATTTTGTGAAACATATGTTACTTCTTTAGTTTAAGTATAATTTAGAGATTATAAATATTAGATGTCATATACCAAAGAAAAACGACCAAGATCACCTATGTCCGAGGTGGGGATCGAACCCACGTACTCAGCTTTCGCGGCTGATGCGTGCTGATGAGGTGTACAGTAGGTTGGAGCGAAAAAACAATTTTTTTAATTTAGTTTTTCCTGTATTACCAATAGATGTTCGACATCTTCAGATGTCATGAAAAAAAAAATTCAAGGTTCTACATAAACGTCTTGAGGTGGCGCATCAGATTTGAAGTTTGAAGAAAAACGCAAATTATAGCTATTTTCAAAATTTTTGTTAAACCAAATTTTTTGCTAATGTTTTAATTCTAATAACTTTAGAACAATAATAATACATCTAGCTTTAAAAAAAATATCAGGTGTGATGCTAAACCTTCGAAATCCGAAGCAATAGACTTTTCATTCTCTCTGAAATACTAGGACTATGTGTCAAATATTGATATGTCCTACCTGGCCTTTATTTGACAAAAAATGGACCCATCACTTGCTTCTGGTACACAAACAGATGCCGTAGCCTCAGTTACGAGCTTGATGCACCATTACACTGCCTGAGTGCGACAAGGATAGTTTTCAATCTGAAATAATTTATCTCCTGAGTATATCATTTCTGAAATCTCTGCGTCACTGTATTTCATGTTCACTGGAGGTTCTATTGTATTTCTTTTGACCAATTAATGAAATCATAATATTTTAATGCCCCTGTTCTACATTTGGTAGCTAAAACATTGCCTCACGCTTTCCTTTACACTCTTTTGTTTTTTTTAACACCTACGGCACCAGTTCTCTTAACTGTGGTTTATTATAGTGCAGCATAGCTAAAAGTAATTCTTCCGGGTGCGCAAAGAATAAAGTTTTTATAATAATTGTTTTTAGGTATTCAAGCAACTACAAACAACCTTTAATCATGCTAAAGATATGAATCTTAGGCCCATGTTTACGACATCAAGTAATTTTGATTGAGAGTCTTCGTAAAACATCTGTTTTTTAGGTTTATTTGCATAATTTCTTCGCAGTTTTATAATTATTACAATAAACATATTAATTTTTTTTTTTTTTTTTTTTTTTTTTTATCTTTTTAAAATGATATTACAGTGGTCTCGGCGCCGAATATAATTTCGTTCCTTTCGGCGTCGAGACCTTTGGTCCGTGGGGTCCTAGCGCTCTGAGTCTCTTCAAAGCCCTATCGAAGAGACTCAGAGACGCCACGGGAGATCCAAGAGCTGGCAGCTTCCTCGCTCAACGCATTAGCTTGGCAATCCAGCGAGGAAATGCTGCCAGCGTCCTGGGTACCATGCCGCAGGGGCCTGTTTTAGATTTATTTTAGATTTTATTTAGTTTTATTTTAGATTTTATGTAGTTTTAGTTTAGATAAACATATTAATAAAATCAACCTTGTAATGATTTGTTGGTAACGTATTATGGGAATGATGCTTTGTTTCAAATGTTTTCAATGTCGGTGGCGATCATTTCACACAAGTCTTTTACAGCAGGGTATTTACCACTATTCAGTTCCAGAAGCTCATTTATTAGCCACAAATAATATTTTATTATATCACATTACGTTAGTAACATAGTACAACTTAGTTTTATTGGATCGCCAAACAAAGGGCACCGCAAGTGTCAAAATTAAAAATTAACAACAATTCAACTTTTTTACACGTGCCAAGTGTTAACACTTATTGACGAGTTTTATTTTTATGTAGCGCTAGTATACCCAGTATAATACAATATACTGAACAGAAATGTAAGTTTTATGACATTTACATACAATAAAACATTAACTTGCGGCTACACCTTAGAGGCAAAATTTTATCTTTTTTGCAAACTACCCTTGTGGTGCGCCACCTTAAAATAAAGTCGTAGAGTCTTAATTTTTGGTCTGAATGAAGCTTTCGTATACGGTCAACTATTGAATCACACAGGAGAATTTATATGTGAAAAAAAAATTTTTTTGGTCAAATTCGCTCCACCCTAGTGTACAGGCATCAGCCGCGAAAGCTGAGTACGTGGGTTCGATCCCCGCCTCGGACATAGGTGATCTTGGTCGTTTTTCTTTGGTATATGACATCTAATATTTATAATTTATATAGTATTAAGTAGTGTGACTACTGGAGAAAAATTAAAAGTACAAATCAAAATATTTAGTTAATAAATAATTTGATTTGTGTTTTCGCAATATGTTCTATAATTTAGAGACTTTAAATAACTATGGAAATAATTATATCGCTTTCAAAATTAATGCGGAAGGTCTATTTAATTCCTTGCGTACAATTTGGGCGTAGTAATTAAACAAATTAAGTAGGTAAGTACTAAAGTAATTACCTGCATAAAATAGTTAATTAGGCTTCCTATTTAGACATCAGTAGGTTTAGACAAAACTACAGACAGGAACAATTCTGAAGGGTTAAGAGTCTTGTGCTAGATGACACTGATGGATGAATCTAATTTTACTAAACAAAAATCACAAATCACTCTATTTTTGTACGGTTAATTATGATGTAATATATATATCTGTAGTACTGAACTACCTATAATTCATTAATTTTATACCAATATGCTCGCAATTTATATGAAGGTTGGTCGTCTAAACCTCTGTACATTACGATACAAGTAAGTAAAAAAACTGAAAGTTTGAAACTTCCTCCCGCGGACGGTCCGTCTGTGGAATGAGCTCCCTGCCGAGGTTTTCCCGTTGGACTACAGTATGGGGTTCTTCAAAAGAGGAGTGTACAAGTTCTTATTGGGTCGGCAACGCGCATGTGACACCCCTGGGGTTGCAGGCGCCCATAGGCTACGGTGACTGCTTTCCATCAGGCGGGCCGTATGCTTGTTTGCCACCGACGTGGTATTAAAAAAAAAAAACAAGTGCCAATAAATAAAAACGCAAACGGTCTTTACTTTTTCGTTTTTTTTAACCGACAAATTTCCTTTTCGCACGTGTATCATACGACGATTTGAGTACAGATGGTCTACCGAATTTGCGACCTAACAAAAAATTGACCACTTCTCGCACCAGTGCGTAGAAAAAGCACCATGTGTACTAAAAATACCTACATCTTTTTATGCTTGAAGCATTACCCACTTATGCTATACTTCTGCAAGTATGTCAAACTATTCGAAGCATATGTGAATAGAGCAGAGGGCAAAAACTAGGCCCTCGATCTCTGCATCTTATTATGTGGGGGAAGAGCAGGAGAGCCGCAGTAGGCTTAGAATAATGAGGTGGCGTAAGTGTCACGCAACGTGTGGGTAGGCGACAGAAAAAAATATTTTTAGAAATCTTTTTGAGAATACTTATTTAAAATAGTACATTACGACACAAGTGCAAAAACAGGAAATCCAAAACGAGTGGTGATGTTTTAAAATACGACCGAAGGGAGTGTTTTAAATCGACACGAGTTACGAATTTCCTTTCTGCACGTGTCTCGTACGACGTTATTTTGTACAGATGGCCCTCCGAAGTTTAGGACCTGACGCAAAATGAGCCAATTGTCGCACTGGAGCCTAAAAAAGGCACCATCTGTACTTAAAAAAAATGTATCGAGCCTACAGCCTACTTCTTGCATTTGTGCGTCAGTCAAGACACTTTCTACTGCGATAGCTTCCCAGTTTGCGTGAGTAAATAATTATCCATAATGTAACGATTTTAAGTATAAATATTTGTCGCTAATCAAATTTTGCCAGTTAGAGGTTTATTTTTTATTATTTCTAGTAGTTATTAAATTACAATTAATAAAAGCAGTACAACCGGTAATAACAGCTTTTTGGAAAAACTGTTTAATACTTACAAACATATTTTCTGCCCCAGAATGTTAAATATCTATTACCTTAATACGTTGACAATTTACTTGAATAAACCTTTACTAAAATAATACACAAATCTTATCTATCCTTTTTCAATGAAATTACAAGAAACCTACCTATATAGGCTGTTACCATGATACAAGATAATAAAATATGAATCTATTAATTATTTTGAACAACTTTACTATAGGACCAAATATGAAAACTCGAGAAAAACACGACACTTCCATTGTTGTTCTATAAAAATGACGGTTTTTTTCTTGAATATTTGGTGCCATAATAAAAGTCGTTCAAAATCGTTATACGTTTTTTTATTGATGTTTTGATACGTGTTTTTATTGATTTCCGTTAAATTGGACAGGTTACTTGGGACATTAATCCTGGTAACGGCTTTTGTTAATTTCGTAAATGCAAAGTGTGAGAGAACAAAAGAATAAATTAAGATCTCAGGTGACTGACGGCACACGTCAAAAAAAGTAACATTAGGATGTAATAAAGGTTGCAATGCACTTGTTCAGTAATTAAACTTATTTTTTTAATAACTCAATAACAGCAATAATTGAGACACTATTTTCTTAGAGAAATAGATTATTTTTGACCTAAATAAGCCTCTCTTTAATTTAACGGAAATCAATAAAAACACGGTGTATAATAAATTAATGTTTTTTTATCTTTCATCACCTTTTTGTAACAACCTGTATAACAAATACATCATGTAGGAAACCCCACCATAACTAAAGCCTGCGACTTGCAAGTAGCAAGTCTGCTACCGACGGCCACTTGTCATAACTTGCCGTGATAAATCGACGCAGGCGACATCTTTCGGGGCTTTACTGTCCCTTATGTACCTTTATTTACTTACGCTTCAAGCGATTGTAAGACGTAAGGAAGACTCTTAAGGTTGGGTTTGTTTTAGGATGGTAATTCGATGGGATGTCTGTGAAGGTAATTGTTAGAAGTTGCAATCTTTGGTGTTTTATGTCTCTCCGGCTTCGAGGCTATAAAAGGAGATATAAAATAAGTACCTATGTAGCTGTCGCCTTCATATAAACTACATTTAGGCCTTATTGACACTTAAGTTTATTGCATTTTGTGATATTTGAGTAAGTAGTCAAGGTTTGCGTGTCAGTGGGTAGGTTGTATGTAACCAACGAAATATATTTTACAGAAGGTATCTATATTACTCTTAAGTAGGTTACATATTTACTAAATATTGAATTATTGCGTACCCACTTGATTGAGTATCAAATCCAATTCAATGAAATACACAATAAGAAAATACGTAAACAAATCAATAACATGAATTATTAAGGCGTCGGAACACGGCAGCACTGCCATCCATCAATCTGTTACGTTTTGCCGCACAATTATCTCGGTAGTTCCGCCGCTCCCCGCTAGATGGAGCGCTCCTCATTCATTATGCATACTGATGACCCACCGTAATGAGCCCGCTTTATTCCCAACATTTTCTTATGAGAATTTGGCAAGAACCAAGAAGATTAGGAGAAAGAATGGCTTGATAAAAGCAGTGTTTCGGGTTTATACCTTTCTCGGTAAAACAGGCAATTTGTGCGTTTATTTTGTGATAAAGATAAATAAAACATAGAGCTCGAATCCCTTTGACTAGCGCTGGAAAATTTGTCGTCCAAAGAAAACATATCAAACGGGCGATAGGCGAGGGTAGGTATAAATAAAAAAACACTATTTACACGTCAAAAGACGAGGGTGAAGCGATCGCTTTTCAATATTTTTGTTTCGATGTATTTATTAAAGTGGAAGGGGAGCTAGTGGCCCGCAGTGGGATAAAACGGTCAGTTTTACTACTTTACTGAAGCAATATTTTTTGTATTTCGTAATAGAACCTTGTTGACTAAAATAATAAATGAAAACATAAAATAAATAACGTAATTGTGACCACTGTAAGCATAATTATGCGTATATTTTGGTCATTATACCTAATAATATAAGTTTTGTTATCTTTACGTTTGCCTGTTTTTTAAGTATGGATAACATTTTATTACTGTAATTCTAATTTAAGTTATCTAACTGTACTTCAAATAAACCTGGGATACATTATTTGCACGCTTTATACGCTTAATTTGACATCAAACATGAAATAATTTATTTATATTATTTATACAAATTAAAATCACTATATTTAATAGACATTGTGGGTCAGGAGGCAAATAACTTTTTTCATTAAAATTAGTCGACACAGTTTAAACGTCCTTTAAATAGACAGTATGTAGTCACCTTTGTTAAAGTCTATGAGCTATTTCTACGTTTGCAACAAATAAATTTATGTAAAAATGTATCTAAGCTCGTTGGTTATCCTAAGAATTAACATATTAGTACTTCACTCCAAGGGACACGAATAGCCAAAAGTCAAAGTCAAGTCGTAATTGTAACAGTGTTATTTTTATTCCTGTTAATATATATTGTTTATATAAGGTACCTTGCTAACTAAGTCTATAGCAAAATGACCAGCAAGTTCACCATTACCGCATTACAAGAACACAAACAAGCCACAAATACAGGAAGTCAATACTTGATAAATTACCCGATCGGTCTCGCCAAATTAAGAAGGGATGTTATTATGCACCCCCAAGTGGCCACCGCCAAGGATTTATGCGGAGAAACCGTTATGTTTTACTGTTATAGCCGGCCTTTATTTTATAACGCTATTGATAGAAATGCTTTTGGGATTTCAATTGGGATGTGTGTTTTTGGAAGAGTTTTTTTGAGGACGTTGATCGATTTGAAGATTTTTATAAAAATTACACGATAGTTTGCCTTATTTCTAATGCTAAAAAATAATCACCTGTAACTTTAATATTTTTGATCAAAAATGTTCGGTAAAGTTGATTTTTCTGAAAAAACCTTAGGTCAAAAAATGCTTACTTTTGAACTGTTAAAAATTAAAGGAGAAAACAATATGAATTCAAATTAAACGATAACATTACAAATTCCATTATTCGTCTTTTTTTTAATGGTAAAACGGCTATATCAAAAAATGTTCGGGAAAGTTGATTTTTCCGACAATAGGTCAAGAAGTGCGTAATTCTGAACTGTGAAAAATTAAAGAGTAAAATAAAATCAATATTAAAATTAAAATTAAAACGGTAATATTATAAATTCAATTATCTATTTGTCGAGGTGTCTTCTTTTCCAATTATAAAATAGCCATATAAATGTAGGCCCTATCTTATACAGCCACAGCCACGTCGAGCACAGTCATATGTATGTGATTTTTAATTTCTGAACTAATAGCCTGCAAATGGAGCATTCCATGAAAACATCTACTTTTTGTCGCTTACGTATCACTATGGTAGCTACCCTAATAAAATGTGCTAGCTGCTAGGAGACACTTAGTCAATCTTAAAGCCTTGATAATGGTATTATCATACCGTAACTCAGCTTAGTAATAAAATTTCTCAAAAGTATTGAAAATACAGTGTCGCTTACGACACGTTTCCATGGAATGCCCCAAATAGGCTTTTTCCAAGATACTTCGACAGTAATAATATGCCAGTAACCCTGAAATTTCTGTTTTGTAGGTCACTACCTACCAAATTAGCTATGGCCGTTCGTATATAAATGAGATAAAACAACTGTCATTGTCCGCTATGTGGTGACGGCAGTAAGAATACATTTTTCACCACCCCAACTCTTCCCGCGGGTGTTGTAAGAGTCGACTAAGGGATTTAAATGTCACTGACTATCTTTTGATTTGATTGATGACGGGCAGCATCGTCATCATAATAGTGGACACATTACTGCGATCGCCAATCCGCTTGCCCATCCTGGCGATTATGGGCATTTACCTCCTAATGCGTCTCGCAGAGTTAATAGGAGAGGCCTACGTCCAGCAGTGGACTATCATAGGCTGATGTATGTATGTATCTAATAACTGTCATTAGTGTCAACGAGCGTTTCTACGACTACATAAATAATGTGCTCATCCCAAGTAAAGTAGCAGATACACTAACACCGTCAATTAGCCGCAGTTACTATCGCGAGTTGCGAAGTATCTGCAACTAATTACTCCTCGATTAACATACGCGCGCGATCGCCACCCTATTGTGCGCTGGCGCAAGCTTTAAGACGCAGCGGAAAAGTAACCACATCGTCAGTCCATTTCAGTGCACTGCTGGCCTAATAAGGCATAAGGCCTTATTAGGCCTCGCCTATTTCCTATGCATATAGACGCATTGGGAAGTAATGCCCATAAATGATATGTTGGGCAAGCGGGTTGGGGATTTCAATGTGTCCACTATGATGACGCTACTGCCAATCATCAATATTCAATAAAATAAATGGCCAATAACAGTTTAATCTCTTTGGCGATTTTAACGACACCCGCGGGGAGAGTTGAGGTGGTGACAAATGTATTCTTATTGCTCACCACGCAGCAGAGTAACCAACAGAGATAATATGTATATGTTTATGTTCTGAATCTTCTCTGGTAATACTTTATAGGTGCCTACATAAGTACAACAAATATTGAGAATTAAATTTTACATTGCGACGAGTATACATGAAAACCTTGTAATCGTTTTTGCAATATATAACAACCATGGTGTGCTGTACCTATGTGTTATTAATACAATTGAGATTGTTATTATTAAAATTTATAGGTGTACGTGACCGTACGCAGTTGCCCTTGAGGGGATTTTACCTAAACCACTTTCGTGGAGATTGATTTTGATGGACTGTATGCGTGTGCTTATAGGTATAGCGGGAATGCGGTGAGGTAGAGAAACAACCAGGATTCTTCTTGTACTTGCTGAGGGCGGAGGAGGATCTCTTCTTTCTTGCCTTTTTGGTGTTGCTTGCTTCGCTGCTCGATGAATAGCCCACCTAACGAAGACCAAAAGTTGTCTGTCGGGGGAAATAACTCGTGTATAAGCGAATTTTGGCATAGTTGTAGGTAATGGTGTTTTAAACCACATACTAAAAGTACTGGTGGTTAGGGGTGGAGCTAACGCGGGGAGAGGGGTGTAAAGGTCCCTATTTTTAATTTTTCGTAAAGAACTCGTAAACCGTGGCTTATAGCAAAAAACGTTCTAGTACATAAGAAATCTACATAAAATTCTCTACGAAATAGACATACACATGTTCTCTCTGGGATCAATGTGTCATGAGATAAGAAATCAAGAAGATGGACTCTAAAGAAATAAACACATTTGTTTAAGTAGGTATGGCACATATAGAATGCTCGCGAGCATTCCAAAATATTTTAATGCTCAATTCCTGACCATATTTAGAGTATTTAATGTTATATAAAATTTCCTGGATTCGGCTTGGTTTCAGAGATAATGAATCTTTTTTTCGAAATAAGTTTTTTGACGTAACTCGTCATAAAACTTCTTTTTAATTACAATGCTACTACAATGTGTTTTAATATTACCACACCTTTTGCCTGGCAATCAAAAAATGGGATAAACTTGACGAAATAACTTGTCCCTAAAAAAATATTTAAATTAATAATTTTAACAAATTGTTGTTATGATAAAAAGTACTGGAAATGTTAAAAAGTATGCAAAAAGTCTAAAAAAAAAGAGAGAAAAAAATTTTTTTTTGGTGTTATTTGATATTAGGTCTCATAATAATTTTTGTTTGTTTTGATGTCTACCATGCATAGTTAAAATCTTTTGACGATGATTATGAGAATATTTTAGGTTTAGAAGATAATTAGGAATTTTATTTTTACAAATAAGCATACAGGGCACGCCCGGGCGCGTGCATTCCAAAAGATTATAAATATGCATTCTAGATATCAAAATAAACAAAAATTATTATGAGACCTAATATCCATTACCACCAAAAAAAAAATTTTTTTTTCTCTTTTGTTTTAGACTTTTTGAATACTTTTGACATTTCCAGTACTTTTTATCATAACAACAATTTGTTAAAATTATTTTTTTTTATATTTTTTTTAGGGACAGGTTATTTCGTCAAGTTTATTCCCATTTTTTTATTGCAAGGCAAAAGGTGTGGTCATATTAAAAGACATTGTGGTAGCATTGTAATCAAAAAGAAGTTTTATGATGAGTTACGTCGAGAAACTTATGTCGAAAACAACGTTGATTATCTCTGAAACAAAGCCGAATCCGGGAAATTTTATGTAACATGAAAGACTCTAAATATGGTCAGGAATTGAGGATTAAAATCTTTTGGAATGCTCGCGAGTATTCTGTATGTGCCATACCTACTTAAACAACGGTGTTTATTTCTTTAGTGTCCGTCTTCTTTTTTTTCTTATCTCATGACACATTGATCCCAGAGGAAACATGCATACATCTTTTTTGTAGAGAATTTTATGTAGATAACTTATGTACTAGAACGTTTTTTGCTATAAGCCACGGTTTACGAGTTATTTACGAAAAATTAAAAATAAGGACCTTTACCCCCCTCTCCCCTCGTTAGCTCCACCCCTAAACACCAGTACTTTTAGTATGTGGTTTAAAACACCATTCCCTACAACTATGCCAAAATTCGCTTATACACGAGTTTTTTCCTCTGGGTTTCCTTCGTTTGGTGTACTAGAATACTGATTTGCGGGCGCGCGCGCCCGCCTTTTATACGATTTCGCCGCTGGTCGCGTCCCCCGCGTCCCGCGTTCCTCCTTCGCCCTTAGCGATATTTTATTTACTGAATTAATCATTTTACATAATATTTTTAGGTCTTAGTGACATTTCCTATTTTCTTATTAGAATCTTATAGGATAAACAAGCGCATTATTTTTCCCCTATTGGAATCCTATTAGTTTACTCTAGGCATTCTAGCCTAGCCTATCTTAGGGCCGGGTTCGCCTCTGTATTGAAACACATTACGATCTGCACTTTATTTACAACTTAACCTATATGAAAATACACTTATTCCTATAACAATGGAAAAAACACTTATATCTATTACAATGGAAATATACTTATACCTATCACATATGAATATACACTTATACCTATTACAATGGAAATACACTTATACCTATCACTAACATGCTTATTTATTTACATATACCTATTCGTTTATGTCGTCGTGAACAATAGGAAATGAGTAAAATAGCCACGAAGTAATACTCCGTTAATTGTTATTATTATTTGATGAAACCATTTTAGAACACAAAATAGAAGAAAAGAAAGAAAAGAAAGAAAAAACGTTTATTCGAGACACAGTACAAACAAAACAAAACAGTAAACACGAAATTTTGTCTCGAAATGGCCAAAACTCAGCATTTTGCCAGCAGAGCCAGCGCTGGTCTTCCGCTTTGGCCATTTGAGTTTGTCACTTACAACGAGAAAAAAAAAAAAAACCAATAAATGTATACACAAATTACAAATTCATACACAAGAACTTAAAAATAAATAAAACATAAGACAAGCGGCTGAGCTTGTAACGCCCGACTATACCACCAGTGTGTACAGGGCTCTGACAACCAAACGACACGGCGAATGCACGGCGACGAAACAAAACGCCACACGGGCACGCCATATTGTTTGGTCACATCACAGTGACAGTGTGTCAGTAATCAGTATCAGTATTACATAATAACAGTTTATGGAATTGGGTCAAGGACTTATGATATTATTATAACACGACAAATTAAAACAAAGATACACACTCAAAACTCTTAAAACTATACAAAGAACAGATCAGTACAAATTAACAAGCAAAATGACAATAGTTAGTATGCAAGGTATGCACTGACAAACCTAATTCTAAAAACACTAAAAAGTGAAACTTCAAACATGCCATGACGCTTATGGGACATAAAAAACAGGTATGTTATATATTATATTTTTAAATAGGGAATGATGTATGAGCTTATGTAAATATTTACGACATAATACACTCGGGGTCAAAGAATACGGGTTGGATGTATTTTTATAGAAAATACTGCAAACTGGCTGATTTCAAAGAGACTTTTACAAATGGTCAAATAGTTAGGGATAGGTAGAATTATTTTTAACATCAGATCATATTGCAATTTCCCACTAATTATAATCCACCCTTTTCTTCTTACAAAGCCGTTAGTGTCCCACTGCAGGGCAAAGGCCTCCCCTTTGTCTTTCAACTCTCCTGGTTTAGCGCGATCTCTTGCCAGTCATTTAGGTATGTATCCAGATCATCCCGCCATCTCCGTCTGGGCCTGCCGCGTCGTCGCCGCGCATTTTGTGGCACCCACTCCGTTGCTAATTTAGCCCACCGCTGCGGGTGCATGCGGCAGAAGTGCCGGCCCATGCCCACTTTAGCCTGGCAGTCTTGGCACCGACATCAGTGATCCCGATTTTGAACGCAACACATCAATCCTACAATAAAAAAATTAAGATAGATTGGTGCAGGAAAAAAATTAGTATCAATATTTAGTATTAGGTATTCTTATAATAGCCAATGTGGAGGCACCACGTAAATCGCCAATCGCTTCCGACTTGATAAGTTTGCTCTACGATCCCGCTGTCTCCACAATAAGTCGGTTAATCCCAATTCTTATCTGTACGCGCTAATGTCCGCATTTGCATTGCGTTACTCACAAAAAGCCGCCCGATTTAAATACTTGGGAAGTGTTGCCACCTTAAAGGGGTTGGGTAAAATCCAAGAGATTGTTCAATGGAGTTGTGTTGCCAGTGTACAAAAACCACATTAAGTTGCTTGTCCTGTTACTAATTTTATTTTTTAAGTTATTTAAGGTAAACTGGTTTCTTTTAGATAAAAAAAACAGTTAAAGGCAAACTAAGGTGTATATATTCATTATAACTACATTACAAAAAAAACAGTTAAAGGCAACTTACATTAAACTACCTTGCCAAAGTAGACGTATTTCGTTAAAAACTGTAAGATTTATAAATTGCCATATCTCAATGTCCATGAAAACAATAATAAACCGTTGTGTTATTTTTTAACCGTTTTCACAATATAATTTATATACTCTGTCAAAAAAAAATATATTCATAAATGCAGCTTTACGGTAAAGAAAACCACCGCGAGGAAACCTGCATACAATACATCTGCAAAGAAATTTAAGGGTATGATGAAAAGTTCCCAGCGAGTATTGGGCCAGCGTTGGAACCATGCAAAATAGAAACTTTTGATACCGAGTTGCGGAAAATGGCCAGAATATAATACAATACAAATAATCTGTAATCTGTGTGTACTGACAACATTTTGCGGCGACTTTTTTTAATTTGCCGTCCTTATAAGGCAGGTTTTTTCTCAACCATAATATATATTTCCAAAAGTTGATTATCTATATTTTAAAACCATTTAACAAAATAACCTCTAAAGATGCTTTAACTGGCAACACCGAACGTAAATTAAGAAGATTTGCAAAAAAGCTTCGTAACACGAAATCAAAGGCGTCGCTAATTGAGGGGCTTTGGTATGCTAATGCCAGCGCCCTCTCTCGGCAAGTAGACGGACTAAGTAGACTAGCCTTGTTTATTGCTTTTGGGGATCGATTTTGAAAATTATTGTTAAAGAATACCGGCGAAAGTATTCGAAACAAACTGTTTTCTAAAGTGTAAAAACTACTAAGTATTGGGTACTCTTGGTAGGTAATAATACTAATAATTACATTATATAGTTATAATTATTGCATACGATTTAGTTTTAAAAATTTACTACATAATTATACATAATTATTTATGATATAAAATTATTGAGAGCAATACCGACTGAATAAAATATTCATGAGTCGAGCCATACATAAAGAAGTAGGTACTCGCATAACACTGTTATTATAATTATCTTTCTTTTTCGTCGAAATACACGCAGCAGCAAATCAAATAACACTTCTAAAAGTAAAATCTCCATTCAATAGGAAATGCCATGGGAGATTTTTAATTAATTAAATTAAGGGTTGTGACTACTTGAAAGCTTTTTAATTACGTTTTTTTAACAACATTCCCGAAATACAAAAACGCATTATTCTATATCTCTTTTCCACAATTTAAAATCCGCGTCCAAACTCGAGTTTAAATTGACAGGCTGACGGGTATTTTTAATTTTGAATATATTATAGGGTATTTTTTAAAAGTTGCCGTCTGTCCGTCCGATTTTCCTGGCTTGTTTAATTTCCCATTTATTAATTTTCTTGACGTAAAATATGCGGACGGAAAAGTTCTGGAAATAGATACGTTCATTTGAATAAAGGAGGAATGTTTATAAATAATCTTATTAATTAAGTTTTCGGGCTGTGTGGAGTTGAGTGTGTGTTTTATTGAATAAAACGTAGCCTAGAATCCATACTAATATTGCAATGTTGCTTCGTTAGTTCTCGCGCACGCTTATCGTCATTCGTGCGGGGACTAATGAAAATCGTTTTTATACTTTACTCATGAAGAAATTTTCACTTGATTCAAAAGTGTGAAATTCCCAAGAGTGATTTCAGGGTTTCGGATTTCAGGTTAGATAATACCTAATCAAATTCGCGGGAAAGATAAAGGACATAGGATCGTATCGTAAGAGTCAACTAAGGGATTGAAGTGTCACTTTCCATTCATTATTGGATACTTACGATGGGCAGTAGCATCATCATATTGGGCGCACTGCATGCGATCGCCAATCATCTTGTCCAGCGTGGCGATTACAGCCAATACTGTCCTATTAATGTTTTCACGCATAGGTAATAAAGACAGGCCTGTAGCCAGTAGTAGACTGAGATAGGCTGATGATGTGTGTAGCATATTTTTGATATCGAGAGTCTTTTTTTCTGTGTTTATCTTAATCCTGGTGTTAGGTACGTCCTCGTGTAATATTATGTGTCTAATATATGTACATTTGAAGGAGCGCATCAGAGAAGGGCACTTTCAACCGTGTATAGTTCGGGAAATATTATTTGACCGACTCTTATCTCACTTACGACCTTTTGTTTTGCGTCATTAACAATAGAAAAGTGCTCGACTGCTGATTGTCTAGTAAGTGTTAACGCAAAAAAAAGGTCGTAAGTAAGATAACAGTCGGTCAAATTATTTTTCTAGAACTTTAACAAAATTCTCTTATAGACATACCACTTACAAACATGTTACTCAAAACAATAAATTTATTTTTTATTTATTTTATTTTATTCCAATAAGTTTCACAGCAGTAAAACCCAAGTCACTGCGAACTAAAAAAATATAAATAACTTAAGGAATATCAGCGACATCTATTATGCGATAGTTAAACTAATGTTTTCTTAAATCTACCAAGAATAATAGTGGAGGACACCGTTCAAAGATATTAATGCATCCATGCGTGGAGTAGCGGTTTCAACTAAAATACTGCCCGCTTATATAAAACATATTATCGCCATACTTTTATGATGTATGAAGGCAATTAAAGTTAATAAAATACCATGGTTCGTGGGTAATTATTTCGAATGTCGTGTTTTTGCGTTTATGTGAAAACCAGGTAATAAAAAAAGAGTAAAATTTGCATAAGATTACTTACTTACTCCGCTGGCTCAGCGACCCAAAGTGGATCTTGGCATCTGATACGAGTTGGCGCCAATGCGCCCGGTTCTGTGCGATCTCCTCCCAGTTCACTGCATTCAGGGCGCGTAGGTCCTTCTCCACCTCGTCTTTCCAGGGGTATGTTGGTCTACCAACCAGTCTGCGTCCACTGGGTCTTCCTAGGAAGGCCTGTTTCACTGCCCTATCAACTGGCATCCTAAGCACATGTCCGAGCCAGCGAAGCTTTGCAGATTTAATCTCGCCTATGATGTAGGGCTCAGAAATGATGTCCTCCAGCTCTTGGTTGCATAAGATTATTTGGATGCTTAGCCAAGTTGCCAATCGCTAACGCTTAGTAGCGTATCGTAGTTTACCCTCTCTGTCACTCTTTCATATTAGTGCGACAAAGACAGTTAGCTGCCTTTCGCTTACGATTGACGATTAAGCGTTAGCGATTGGCAACTTGGCTAAGCATGCTGTCATGTATTATAGTCAGTCACCTATATACCTATGGCCGTGTTGTGACGGCAGTAAGAATACATTTGTCACCAACCCAACTCTCTCCGCGGGGGCCGCGGGTGTCATAAGAGCCGACTAAGGGATTGAAGTGTCACTGAGTTCACTGACCATTCTTTGAGAGAAGATGGGCAGTAACGTCATCGTATTGAACGCATTACTGCGATCGGTAATCCGCTTGCCCAGCGTGGCGATTATCGGCATTCACCTCCTAATGCGCCTGTACGTATAGTTAAAAGGAGAGCCCTAAGTAAGTTCAGCAGTGGACTAAGATGGGCTGATGATGTGATACCTATGTCTGAGCAACAAGGGTCAAAATCGTTGACATATTTTTAGATTTGAGATACGATTTACTGGCTTGACTAGTGTAAATATAATGGATGTTAAAATATCGTGATGGTTTGGGATGGGATCATATTTTCAAAACTATTGTTTTCACCATTTATTGAAATGAAAGGCCGAGGTAGTCTCCGCACAATATTTTTTTTAATATATTTTTTTCATATGGTTTACTTTTGATTTTCTTTCGAATTTTGTGGAAATAAGTTTAATTAATAACATACCTCTGTCATTATAGTATAAAAATGGAACCTTTAAAAAAATATGACTCATTGAATAAAATAACTGAACTACCTGAAAACTAGACTCCGGTGGTACTCGTACTATAACTAGTTTAGAACCACTTAAAAGTATTGACAATAACACCCCAGAAAAAATACGTTTACTTATCGAGAATTCCTACTACTCGTACTAAGACTAAGGGTTTTTTTATGAAGCCTTTCCTGATTCCTTTTAAGGCTATCAGCTGCTTTGCCTTGTTTATTTATACACTAGATCGCTTTACGCTTTTTGCTACCAGACACAATACTTATACCTAGCACTAACTAGCAGTAGGTACGTAAGTTTTTAATAGTAGGTGTTTTTGACTCGGTATTCACTCAGTACTAAGAGTTGTAACAAGTATCTAGTAAATTTTATGTTAGTCTCTTATCCCTATAAATTTGTGCCTACATTGCGCATCTCTTTTTGGTTTGCAAATGAAAACCAATGCAATTTTAGGCACAAAATTATCTAAGACTTTCTTAAAAAAACTGTTTTTTAGTTGACTAAACTCCGTCGTTTACTGGTATTATTTTTTCACAGACTCGTAATGCCTAATCATTCCTGACCGTTATAAATAGCAAAGATCCACTTGTGCTATCTAGGGTTAGCTAAATAACTTGGGGTTAACTAAGTCGGGGTTACGTTCATACATTTTGACACTACTATTCATTTCCTCGTCTTAGTAGCCTACTCCGAGATTGTACAAATCGACCTTAAAAGCATGAAGATCATGGGTTAGTACTCCGATTTTCACACGAAAAAACCTGTACACACTATAGTAGGTAACATCGTGAGCGTATATCAGTTCACTGCATATCATATTATAGTTGCCAATTTCTAAGAATGTGCATTTGACATATAAATGAGCCTTATATATATGACGTTATGACTATCGGAAAAATGGTGAGTCTTACCTTCATGTTAATGAGGATTCATTTCACATCATCAGCCTGTAATAGTCCACTGCTGGACGTAGGCATCTCCTACTAACTATGCGTATAGACGCATTAGGAGGTAAATGCCCATAATCGCCACGCTGGGCAAACGGATTGGCGATCGCAGTAACGTGTCCACTATGATAATATGAATGGGAAACTTCAATCAAGACGACTCTTACGACACCCACAGGAACAGTAGGGGTGGTGCCAAATTTCTTATTATTTCTTTTATTTTTTATTTTATTTATTTGGGGCATATCAACAGCAGTACGTACATAAGAAATTTACAAAGCTGAGTGTACTACTGCGCCGATGCCGTCGCAACGTGGTACACAAACTGTAGTAAGTAAAGATATTTATGAACCAGCAACCTGCTCTGACACATTTATCTATTTATCGTACGTTTAGGCCGTTAGGTCCCCGTGTATTTTTTCCACCACGCACCCAACGCACGCGCATATATTTGCATTCATTTCATAACCAGTGAACAGCGGCATAACATTAGACGGGTCGGGGTCCGTTCTTTTTTTAAATTCGCTTTCCAACGGACGTTTTTGGCCAGATGCTCTGTTCCGGGCTCTAGGTTTTAGGTAGAAAGGCAGTTGACGGAAAGCCGTCAAAAAAGTGAAAAATTACGGTCTAAGACTAATTTTAATCAGATTTGCATAAAATATAGTTTAAAAACTGTACGTGTCGAGATGTTATCAATGTAGCAAACAGTTTAATTATGAATGTGTGAAATTTGGTTTGGCGCATCAGTAATTAAATTGCTGAAGAAAGTATCTTACAGTTTTGTTAAAGTGAAAATTCAAATGCTTAGAAATTCGAATAATAAACCTGACGTTCAACGATTTTAGTGTCTAGTAATTCTAAAACTGTGTAGGCATTTAGTAAAAAAATATGAATTTATGTCATCTAAGGAAACATGAATCGTCAGGGTTGTATGGAAAGCGAAACCTTAAAAAGTACATTTCAGTAAAACTTCCGCTTACTTTCGCTATTCGTCGGGAGATGGCGCTACTTGTATCAAAGTAAGCAATTTCATTGTTGCATCTGACCTAAACAACTATAAGTTTTCGTTAAAGTATAGTAATATCGATATGACTGATAGGCCATCCGTATACCTGTAAGTTCTTACGTAAGTTATAGGGACGGAGCTATACTAAGGAATGAGATAGATAGTGATATTCACCTCTAGGCTAGGTTCTTACTAGGCTGGCCAAGTGGCCATACGTTTAGCAGAATTACCATGGAATTCCTTTTAATGCACCTACCTAAAAGCCTCAACTCCGTAGCCTAGTTGTTATTTAGAGACCCTGCTTACAAAGCTCGTAACAAATTCAAATCCCGGCGAAAGCATTTTTTGTGTGTTTTCCGCAAATATATGGTCCTTGGTCACGTTTGTTGTCTACTTATTGTATCTATCTATCCATAGATCGTTTCATCCATTCTGTGAAAGCGTGCGTGTCTTGGTTATTATCAAACCGCGTTTAGAATGGGATTTGACAGATTGACACAACAGTGTTTAAGTAAATCTAGGATATACTTATTCATAGTTATATTCATATATTCATAGTTTAAGTCCAGAGACTTAGAATAGTTAATCAGGTTAATGATTCACTACATCTATAAACAATTCTTTTCTTGGTAAATGTTTTGTCATTTGTTGTGTCAACAGTACTTTCGAATCCTTTTCTGATTCCGGTTTGATAATAATATATTCATGTTATTTTTGACAAATCAAAATGGATCTATCAGTGAGTTCCTATAATTGGCTCTTTGTTTTTACTTTATTGTCTAATATCTGTGTAATAGCTGTTGGATCTCCAAATAAAATAAAATAAAATAAATAAAAAATAAAATCATAAATGAAACCATATATATAGGAATCTATTGCAATTTAGTACCCACCCACAATTACAGGCTTTAAATTGAGGGACTAGGCTGATTTGTGAAAAATATTTATAACTCATACATCATCAACCTGTTGCCCATCATCAATCTTTTATCAAATAATGGTCAGTGCACTTCAATCCCTTAGTCGACTCTTACGACACTCGCAGGAGGAGTTGGGGTGGTGACAAAATGTATTCTTATTACCGTCATCATTCGGCATTCCTTCCGTTACGATCTAAAATTAATTGTAAAATCTGGTAAACTGAGACTAACCTATTTTTAGTTATTCGGTTTAAGCTACTAACAACTATAGAGGTTTTATACTTCGAAATAAAGATTTATTATTATTCATATTCATTTATTCGGTATTTACTCATAATAAATATAGACTTGACCGTTTAAAACTAACTAGCCACTTACACAAACAGTGTTAAAAACATAATGCTCATTGTACTAATTGAAGCAAATTTATTCGTCATACTGCGGCTCGTATGAATAATTTATCTTGAGAATTCTTACTGTGCATACTATCGAGTTGTTGATACACTCATTTGCTTCGGATTTTGATTGCTTGCTTATAATAAACAGTTTTGTGATGGAATCCATAGCGAAGTCGCTACTGACTTACGAGCTGGAGGATCACGGTTCGAATCTTGGTGACGGCTTCATTGTGTAATTATGATGTGGGTATCTATATCTATGATATGGGTACCTACGTATCGTCACTTTTTAGCCATACCATAAACCATAATTGATCTGGGGCTATGCTGATTTGAGTAAGATTATCCCAATCGCTTTCTGTCAGTGAAATCCTTAGCAATGATGTCTCATGTATATTTCTCAAAAATACTATCGGATTAATTGAAAATGGTACACTTGTTTCAACAATGCTTGCCTACTTCTTTCAAGTAAGTAAACTCAAGGAATTTCTGTGTTTAATGCTTCGTTCGGCATTTACTGGCATTTTCTGTGTAAAGGTTCGATTGAAAAAAAATATATTTAAAAAGAGAGAGAGAGAGAGAGAGAGAGAGAGAAGAAGATAGAGAAAATATACATAGTTAAGGCCTTAATCAAACTAAAATAACGATGGCGTCAATTGTGTTACGAAAGTTAGTCATACAAACTATGTGGTATGACTCTTTACTAAACTCTGACCAAAAGCCTTCGGCAATAGTAAAAAGGGGCAATTTTCAAAGATATAGGTTCGTAGGTATTGTTGATCGCTCATAGAAAATTTGAATTTGTCGCCCTTTTTCATTGCCAAAAGCTGATACATTAAATTTAACTTTGTAACACAAAATGATGACGTTCAATTTTGTTTCCATTGAAGGTCTTTAATTACGTAGTTTTGCAATCGATCTAAAAGACTATCCAGCACAAAATAATAATAGTGTGTAAAACACAGATGTCATATATACTATAGATCAAGCAAACGTATCTACTTAGCGTGTCAAATGAACTCAGTGAAATCCACTGCGTTACAGTCTTTAATCGCAGCTTCCAGCTTTCGGGCGTCAAATTTTGTAAGTTGAAGTGAACAAAAACATTAATAATGCCTCCTTAAGTAATATTAATTGCAACAACACAAAAAATATGAATACTCAAGGGCCTAAGACATATTTAAAATCATAGGCAAGTACCAACTTCAGTACAAAATCTGACACGCTCGGCCGCCATACAAATGAATTAACTTGTTTCTTCTATCCAAATCTAATAGTAAAAGGTAAACCAAACATCAAATGTCATAGATTTTGACGTCAAAAATGCCGAATTCGAAAATGGAACCAAACATCAACCGTCGCCACAAGAAAAATGCCGGCATATGGTCGCTCGTTGCTCATGCATATTCACCGAGCGACCCTAACGAACGTACGTCCGTTACTGATACACTGATACTGGCCATTGATACCGTGATTCTGATATCGGAGGGTTTTTACTGACTGTTGGAAGTAAAGTGAGAAGTCAAACAAATGTTTATAGACGACCTAGGTAGATTGACGGCCGTAGCTTAGTCGGTAGCCTCCTAAAGCCTAGCAATATAAAGATAATCTCGGGATGTCTTACATAAATCGACCTATTCCCACGGTAAGCTGAATTAAGGCTTGTGATGTAGGTATCAAGCGACGATGTACATAATAGATTAGATGAGATATAGATAGTTAAATACATAGACAGCCATGACCAAGGAACAATTAAATATTTGTGATAAATATTTAAATACTAATAATGCCCTCGCCAGGATTTGAACCCGGAACTTCTAGTTTCGTTGGATCACTATCAACTAGGCTGCGGAGGCTGACAAATTCGGCTACGTAGGCGGAAAAAAATATTTATGTTTTGAATTTAAATTACCTATCGTGAGACTTCATAAAATATTCTGATGAATCCTGTACATACTTAGTGAGTAATAATATATATTGTGTGCCCTAGCAGGGTGTCATGACATTACCTACTTTAGTTATTAAGACCGTACCATGTAAATTTGTTCATGACTATAGAATACATAAATTGAAATTGAAATTGATACCTACAAATATAATTACACGGTTAAACTAACGTGTATTTAGTTACTTAATACGCACGATACGTTTCGGAAAGCTGTTTGACAGCCTCTGTAGTCTAGTTGGTAGTGACCTTGCCTACGAAGCTAGAGGTAGCGGGTTCGAATCCCGGCGTGGGCATTATTTGTGTATTTATTTATCACTAATATTTGTTCTTTGGTCATGGCTGTCTATGTATTTAAGGATCTATTATATTATATATCTTCGGCTGGTACCCACAAGCCTTAATTGAGCTTACCGTGGGACAAGGTCGATTTGTGTAAGATGTAGAAAGATATTTATTTATTCATTTATTTATGTCCGTTCGCTACGGCAGCTTCTTACTATCACGCGGTTGGTATGTTTGTTTGCCTGCTTAAAAACGTTTGACGCTTCAGTAACTAAAGTGTACGTAGTATGGAAAGGTTCCGCGGGCCATTTTCCTAACAATTAATGTGTTAACGGCTGGTTTGACGGCTGCCGGTTGTCGCAGTCTATATTGTAAGTATTGCAACGTTGCTCATCCACAGTCTACGAACAAATAAAACATGGAAGCCGCACGCCATACTAAATTGCCTTTCAAAAACGGTCCTGAATATTAGTTGACAAATATCACCCCCTCTTGCATCACGGCGATTTCAATGTCAACCTATAAAAACTTAAACCTCCTTTTAAAAATAGTTGTGATTGATCTATCATAGTTTTGATTGACTATATTATTATTCTATAAACATTTGGCAAAAATGTTGCGCCGAAATCCTCCTGCCCATCTTGGCACAATTGAACAACTGTTTCTGGGGGCATTTTTGAGTTAGCGTTAGACGTCCATGTTATATATGGTCGCAGTCCACAGTACACTGAACCAACAGGAATGATGACTGCCAAGTCAAATCAACATATTTTTTCAAACAAAAGTGACTTCACGTTTGTAAACTGCGAAAGAACACTGCTTACTACTCCACGGTTCTAGTCAATTTATTGAATAGAAGTTCTCTACAAATGCTACTGCAGTCCCGTGAGGCTCAAACAGCTGAAGGGTCCACGGAAAAAACATGTCCAGTGCTTAAAAATATCAGAGCGAATTCACACCTTATTTGGGAGGTGGTTTTTCCTTCTGTAATTTGAATTGACTAGACATGTTCTTTCCGTGGACCCTTCATTGTATTTAGAAGTTTATTGATTTTGTAATGGATTACGATTAGAAAACGGTCACCGAACTGAATATTGAGCTCTTAAACAGGGGAGCAAATAGTCACTGCTACGAAAGAAAATTACCAGAACTTTATTAATTTCAAGGGAATTTACTATTTTTTTATTTATTTTAGTAATTTATATGCCTAAAGTAGCTGTTTTAAGAGTAAATAAACCATTATAAAGAAAATTAAATTCGCGTATTTGGGCATTTTCACAAAATTTAACGTCTATCTCAGTTTTATAACGACAATTAAGCATGAAATATTTACGTAAATCCACTTTATTTATGTTTTTATATTGCATAACCGCGTATTCTTTCTGGATTAAATAATAAAAAAATATTTTTGTCAATATTTCATGCTTAATTGTCGTTACAAAACTGGCATCGAAGTTACCTTTTTTGTGACAGTTAAGCTAATTGCGTGTCCCTAGAAGTGACAATGCCCATTTACTTTGACAATTTGTTGGATCTTACGCCACAGTGCTGGCTTCGTAGTGGCGGAAAATGTATCAAAAAAAGTCATTGGCAATTTCGCTACGCACTCTGTTTAGCTAGTCAATGTACTGGCAAACATAAACATATTGTGGTATAATTGCAACTACTAGTTTCACCAGCTCGGCGACCTGTCAGACACTCGGGCAGCAACACCTACTGTTTCCATACTAAGTTGCTTTATGTGTTTCAATCTAAATGAAAACTAGCCAGTGCTTCCCGTTGATTGGATCATTCCACGCCAGGATATTACACACATTAATACTATCATGCTATAAATTATCACTACAAGCTAGAGCCTAGCCGAGATGCTATTCTGCAATCGTATACGATAAGCGATAAGTCTCCGTAGCCTATTTGGTAGTGACCCTGCTTACGAAGGTGGAGTTTCCGGGTTCGAATCCCGAATTTGTGTATTTATTTATCACAAGTATTTGTTCCTTAGTCGTGGCTGTCTACCTATTATGTATTTAAGTATCTTTATGTATCTATATATTGTAGGTAGGTATATATCGTCACTTGGTACCCACATTATTTATAAGCATTAACTGAGCTTACCGTGGGAGTGGGACTAGATCGATTTGTGTTTCATGTCCCAAGGTATTTATTTATTTATTTAGGTATTGTCGCTTAGTACCTAGTTACCTAGTACACAAACTTTAATTAACTATTTAGCTTACCGTGAGATAGGTCAATTTACTTATGTGAAAATTCACTGAAAATAATGGTCTGTGAAATGTATCTAAACTTTAAAAAACTGATGACGCTAAGGGTATATCTTACCAAAAATTGTTGCCAAATCCAGTTTTAATTGTTAAGTTAAATTAAATTTCATGTAAACGTTCAACCTAATTAATTATATTATGTACATAAAATTTGCGAAGTAGTTTAGCTGTCTATTTTTCTCAGATGGCCTACTATTTTACGTGTATGTACCTAATTGATTCATGAAACAATGGTAAAAGCAAAGTCATTTTGTATCCAGTTTTACCCCGTTTTAAGTTATAATTTAACCCTTTTCTCGGCAATATATCTTATAATGCATATATTTTTGGTTCCACTTTTTGTATTTTTCTAAAGACAGATTTTTTTGCTCTAACTATACACAATGGTCATCATCATCAGCCTATGTAGGCCTCTCCTATTAACTATGCGTGTACTTAGACGCATTAGGAGGTAAATGCCCATAATCGCCACGCTGGGCAAGCGGATTGGCGATCGCAGTAATGTGTCCACTATGATGACGCTACTGCCCATCATAAATCTTTTATCAAATAACGGTCAGCGACACTTCAATCCCTTAGTCGACTATTACGACACCCGCAGGAGGAGTTGGGGTGGTGACAAATGTATTCTTACAGCCATTGGCCATTGGTGGTACAAAATGGTGAGTAAGTTATTTGTCCGACTACTCCGAAAAATCCTTATCATTAAGTATCACTTTTTTGCTTTTACGAAAGCTCAAGGTCTAGGGCGGTCTTTAGAATACGAAAATTCCTTGGGATATGTTTTATTTTTTTATTTACGTACATAAATGCTATTTTGATGCGTTTTTAGTGTAAAATTTTGAATTTGGTATTTTTTTATCCTACTTGTATCAAAGTGAGGACGCAATTTTTTTTGTCAGTAAATGCTTTATTTGTAGTCATACCTACTTGTACAAAAAGAAACTAGTTAAAAAATTCAACAGTTTTTTTTATTAATAAATTTCATCGTTCCAGAATTTCTCAAAAAAAATTTTTCAAAAATTCATAACTCGAAAACTACAAAAAATCGGCTAACATACATGGGGTATAGTATATTCTGATAGCTCATGACGTGAGGAATCAAAAAAAAAATTTTTTGACGTCAAGGTTTGGACCACCCTGTATATCGTCGCCTGGTACCCACATCACGAGCCTTAATTGAGCTTACCGTGGGACTAGGTCAAGTTGAGTAAGATGTCCCAAGTTATTTATTTTATTTATAATATTCTATCTTCTAGCAAGTCCAAGAAACAAGTTCTAAATACGAAACTAAAATTTCCTTTAATCGATCACCAGTATTTTTATGAAGTAGGTAGATGCCAGCATGAATCGTGCAGCCGCGTAGGTGTACCTATAGATCGCGCTATGTAAGTTAATTATTACATTGTTTCCAACGTATTAGAGCGATGTGTCGCAGGCCGCCATTACCGGCAGTTACGGCCCGTAATTATAGCGATAAAAGAAATAATTGCCCGTAGGTAAATATCGTTACGGTACACATCGAGTTTCTGGTAACTTCATTATTATTAGTTTATTTTTATTAGGTCATTCTATTAAATTGGCGTTAATTTGAAGGATTTTTTCCGTACAGTAAATTTTCAGCATTTTTTTATGTCAAGATCAAATCAAGCCATATTAAACACTCCTAAAGTTTTTTGTTAGCATTCGCTAAGAAAAATAGAAAATCTTGATCTTACTTAAAAATAGATAAACAGTACTAATCTAATGACTGATTGACGTCACCAAGAGCTGAGCTCTAAGTATTTAGATAACTATATTAATACACTTAGTACTTATTACCATGGACTAGGTATGTAACATTGAAGCTTATAATTAGATACTACTTGTACAATGCATAGGAAATTCACAGTTCACACCCATTTCAAAAAAATATTTTATTTCATACGTAAATTCTTACATTTTTCGTTAGGTAGAGAATTCGCAGGATTGTGAATTTTGATATGACATGGGACGATTGAAAACGTATTTTTGGAATTCAAGGAGTTCCAAATATAAAAGGCAGCCAATGGGAGACAAGTTTAATAAGGAAGGTTTCCTTATTTAAATATTTATCAAACGGGTTACTCACGTAATTTTAGGTCGATAATTGCTCGACAATTGTATTTTTTTGATCCATAGAGGATCCTCATCATGGAGTACCCGCAACCAAAGGTTTCCTTCACAATGAACGGCCACTCTCAACCAACCATATTTTGTTAAAGCTACAATATTTTGAGATCCTAGGTATGCTTTGATAGCCACTTTTCCGGTTCAAAGCGGCATATAAATCACGTTCCTTAGCTGTACCTGTATTATAAATATTTTTATAATATCAGTACAAAATGCGTAAAATAGCGGTTGGAACACGCACATAATTGCCGGAAGGAAGCAGCGTACATTTGCATGACGGGAAAGCCTTTGTGGACGATTGATAAGATAGCGTTATTATATTAGCTACGGAGAATTTGCTGTGGATTCGATGCATTGTTGGAAGGCTGAATAGTTATAGCGTAGCTGTGTTTATGTTTATGTTTATGTACGCCTATTGTGTTCTTATATTTTTTATGTTCTGAGTTTTTGTGTTTCTGAGTTGCTGACTGTGATAGAGGGTTTTTATGGACAGCTGTACACGTCAACTAGCAGACCCGAAGTTGATCTAGCGGAAGACCTCAGAGCTAGATTGACCCGACACTACACAGAAGACATCCCGGACATCAGCCTGTGCGAGATTAGAATGGCTCTTGAACAGCTCAAAAATAACAAGGCACCTGGGGAGGACGGAATTACAGCTGAGCTTCTGAAGGCGGGTGGTAAACCGGTCCTTATGGCCCTTCAGAAGCTGTTCAATTCCATCTTACTGGAAGGGAGAACGCCAAAGGCATGGAACAGAGGTGTGGTGGTACTGTTCTTCAAAAAAGGTGACAACGCTTTATTGAAGAACTACCGACCCATATCACTTTTGAGCCATGTCTATAAGCTGTTTTCAAGAGTCATTACGAATCGTCTTGCACGCAGGCTTGATGACTTCCAGCCTCCCGAACAAGCCGGGTTCCGAAGAGGCTTTAGTACCGTAGACCACATCCATACGCTTCGCCAGGTTATACAGAAGACCGAAGAATATAACCTGCCCCTCTGTTTAGCGTTTGTGGACTACGAGAAAGCCTTCGATTCGATCGAAACCTGGGCAGTACTACAGTCTCTCCAACGGTGCCAAGTCGACTACCGCTATATCGAGGTGTTGAAGTGTTTGTACGAGAGCGCCACAATGTCAGTCCGACTCCAAGACCAGAGCTCGAAGCCTATTCTGCTGCAGCGGGGAGTTAGGCAGGGAGATGTCATATCCCCTAAGCTGTTTACCGCTGCACTGGAGGATGTCTTTAAGACTCTGGACTCGACTCACCTTCGATTCGCTGACGATATAGTAGTCTTGGCTGAAACCTTGGAGGACTTAAGTACTATGCTCGTTGGTCTCAGTAAAGCCTCCGAGCGAGTTGGTCTTAAGATGAACATGGATAAGACGAAAATCATGTCAAATTCCCATGTAGCACCAACTCCCGTAATAAGCGGAGACTTTACACTCGAAGTTGTAGACGAATATATATACCTAGGACAAACTATCCAGTTAGGTAGGTCCAACTTCGAGAAAGAGGTCAATCGTCGAATCCGACTCGGTTGGGCAGCGTTCGGGAAGCTACGACACATATTTTCGTCCAATATTCCGCAGTGTTTGAAGACGAAAGTCTTTGATCAGTGTGTGTTGCCAGTGATGACATACGGTACTGAAACGTGGCCGCTTACAATGGGCCTCATAAGAAGGCTCAAAGTCACCCAAAGGGCAATGGAGAGGGCTATGCTAGGAGTCTCTCTGCGTGATCGGATTAAAAATGAGACATCATCATCATCATATCAGCCGAAAGACGTCCACTGCTGAACATAGGCCTCTCCCAAAGATCGCCACAATGACCGGTCCTGCGCCACCCGCATCCAGCGGACTCCTGCGACCTTCACCAGGTCATCAGTCCACCTTGTGGGGGGCCTACCCACGCTACGCCTTTCGGTACGTGGCCGCCACTCAAGAACCTTCCCGCCCCAACGGCCATCGGTTCTACGCGCAATGTGCCCCGCCCACTGCCACTTCAGTTTAGCGATTCGGAGAGCTATTTCGGTTACTTTGGTTCTGCTGCGGATGGTCTCATTTTTAATCCGATCACGCAGAGAGACTCCTAGCATAGCCCTCTCCATTGCCCTTTGGGTGACTGGTGGAGTGACCCGTTTAGTTTATTTTAATATGCTAAGATGACAACCGTATGTACAGTCGAGAACAGAAATGAGCATGACAGAAATGGTGATTACATTTGGATCACTTTGATGCTCGTATTGATAAAAAATGGTAGCCTGGTAGAGTCAGGTCTCGGCCACGACATTGGTCTAATGCCCCGGCCACGACATTGGTTAAGGCGACCAGCGGCGAGCGAATCCATGAGTTGGAGCGGGATGCCGATATGGGTACCAGAGGGAGCACCATACGTTTTCCGTTAAGCCGGTCGCCTTAGACCGATGTCGTGGCCGCGGCGTGTGGCGACCAGCGGCGAGCGAATCCATTAGTTGGAGCGGGATGCCGATATGGGTACTCCTTCTCACACGTATGGTTTTCCGCTAAGTCGGTCGCCTTAGACCAATGTCGTGGCCAGGCCATCAATGATGCTGAGCAAGATCCACCCACACTTCCCAAAATGTCCCAAAATGTTTGTATGAAACATTCCTTTTTTGTTACCATAATTGTATAGAAATTTTGTACCAAATAGGAAACTTCCATACAAAGTTTTTGGGACATTTACGGAAATGTGGTAAATCTTGCTCAGCATCATTGACTTGACCAGTCTACCAATCTTTATCAATATTGAAGACGTGCTTACCACCAACCTACCTAACAGAAAAATGGATGCCCTAGTTTTTGCCTTATATTTTCCATCTTTTACTGACTATAATATGAATAAAAGAAGGATGAATAGTTGCGACATATTGTCGCACTAATCCTGTGCTAAGCCTACTGAAATGACAATTTGATACGAAATTTTAGCTAAACTTTGTGTCGGAATATTGTATACGGGGAACATTAGAGGAGTGAAGCTGCCAGCACTTTAAAACCTCATAACCTTTGTTTTTGAAATACTCTGTGTTCAAAGCTCGATTAGTTACACACGCAGAAGAAAATTCCTCTTTACTTGACCTAATAAATTACTAATCAGTAATCACATGTGTTTTCCTACCGTCTAGCCGTTCTTCAAACTCATTAAATTTATTTAAATTAATGTTTTACTTTCTCAAAGTTGAACAAAACTCTGTCAATAATGATTACGCAGCGTCGATAAATAATGCAACGTCATGCGTGAAGAACTACTGGCATTTATTCAGAAACGAAATATAATACCAATGAGTACCAATATAATAAATATAGGTATCATGGTTATAGATATTCATGACACATGTGTGGAAAGTAGGTAAGCGTTTTTTCAGGACGATTGTCGCTGATTCACTTCGCTCGTGTTTTATAATCGACACGAGCTACGAAAAGCATTATTAGAGTGACAGAGAAAAATCTTCGTTTTCGCATTTCGAAGTTTGCAGTATTGTAAAATTCCCAACACAGTTTTCACTATTCGAAACCGTCTCATGCAGTTCAATTTGATATTATTTTAATACCTGTTTATACGAGAATAAAGCTAGTTTTTTATGCGTGTGTTTGCGTACGCCACGCATCGTCGGGGACGCAAAAAAAACTAAACAAGTGGAACGATGTTCCAGCCGCCGGGAAACCGCGAAGAAACTGTTGCAAAAACGAGCTTAGACAGGCTTTGTTGCCACAGCTACTGGGCTAATTTGATCTACAAAAGAAATATTATACATGTTTTTTAACGCTTAGTATGTAGAACCACCCAGTCCAGGTTCAGTATCTTGCAAAATAGCTACTTGGCAAAAAATGCAACGCTAATTGTTTGTAAGTATCATTCATAATTTAACCAATCTCCACATAAAGTAAAAAAATATTTATAAAATGATATCGAAGTTTTATTTCAACTTTTTTGAAATCCATCGATAATGCGCTATCTCACATGAACTCAATATCAGGGCAAAAGAGTCACTGGATAATACAAAATTTACGTTGGAAGAGTTTTCTGCTTACTTATTATTCTAAAGTCAGCTAATATTTATTATTTAGACGTATTTGTCATCGCCCCAACTCTTCCCGCAGTAGGTGTCGTAAAAGTCATTTAGTATCGTGAAGATTCATTTATTGATGATGGGCAGCACAGTATAAAAAGTACGTCAAGTATTTTATTTTTGTTCATAATTCGATATCAATCGGACACAGACATCCAGACACTAAGAAAATACGTAACTAGCTATAATGTTTGCGTTGGTTTTCGCCTGACGAAGTTCATCGGCGAAAATATACCAATTCCAGTCTCACTATTTTCAAAAACAACACCGGTCCAGCCAAAACCTTCCAAAAACAGTTTCGTCATAATTTCCACCATGAATTGGAGGGGAAACATTTTGCGGGCAGTAAAAACAGTCCTATAATACGACGGGCCGTGTTATTCCATAGCAAACTGCGCAAATAGTGGAGCGAGGTTACCTACCTGGCCAAAGAGGGGGATGGAATGGAATAGGCTTAGTGTGCCTGCTTGGAAATAGCCGCAAAGAGGTTTTCAAGTCCCGTATTGGAAATAAGGAAAATATATTGACTTACACTTTCAAGATTATCACTCTCAAAGTCAAAGTCAAAGTCAAAGTCAAATAATTCTTTATTCAAATTGGAATAGCAACAAACTCTTTTGAATCGTCTAGGTATTGAAACTACTTCCGGTTCGAACCCTACACCGCTGACCCAAGAAGAACCGGTAAGAAACTTGGCGGGAATTATTTTTTCAATCAATCATGGTACATCTTACAACTAACATGCATTAAAAAAAAACATAAAATTGATTTTAAATAAATTGAAATAGAATAATAATAACAAGAGATGTAAAGTCTCTAAAAAGTCAGAACATTTATAAGTAATAATTTATAGAGAAGTAAATTCACTCATTTTAATGACAAACGGGACTCGTGTAAACGAACCTTTAATAATATCCTGATGTTTCGGATATGACGTTACACCCGTTACAGATTGGTGAGGAAATGTACCAAAATAAAAAAAAGGAAAATCATTGTCAGCGTCCGTAGCCTAGTTGATAGTGACCCTGCCTACGAAGCTGGAGGTTCCGGGTTCGAATCCCAGCGAGGGCATTATTTGTGGATTTATTTATCACAAATATTTATTCCTTGGTCATGGCTGTTTATGTATTTAAGTATCTATTATATATATCATCGCCTGGTACCCACATCACAAGCCTTAATTGAGCTTACCGTGGGACTAGGTCGATTTGTGTAAGATGTCCCAAGATATATATTAATTATTTATTATTGCTCTGTACCCAACGCTGACTGATATTTCTGTAACTGTCAATAAATGTAATATAAACTTAAATATATCATATCAGCCGAAAGACGTCCACTGCTGAACATAGGCCTCTCCCAAAGATTGCCACAATGACCGGTCCTGCGCCACCCGCATCCAGCGGACTCCTGCGACCTTCACCAGGTCATCAGTCCACCTTGTGGGGGGCCTACCCACGCTACGCCTTCCGGTACGTGGCCGCCACTCAAGAACCTTCCCGCCCCAACGGCCATCGGTTCTACGCGCAATGTGCCCCGCCCACTGCCACTTCAGTTTAGTGATTCGGAGAGCTATTTCGGTTACTTTGGTTCTGCTGCGGATGGTCTCATTTTTAATCCGATCACGCAGAGAGACTCCTAGCATAGCCCTCTCCATTCCCCTTTGGGTGACTTTGAGCCTTCTTATGAGGCCCATTGTTCATTAGGAGGTAAATGCCCATAATCGCCACGCTGGGCAAGCGGATTGGCGATCGCAGTAATGTGTCTAATATGGTGACGCTGCTGCCCATCATCAAACTTTTATCAAATAGTGGTCAGTGACACTTCAATCCCTTAGTCGACTCTTACGACACCCGCAGGAGGAGTTGGGGTGGTGACAAATGTATTCTTACTGCCGTCACCACACGGCACAAACTTAAATATAAGATGTCCTTAAACCACCCGGCCACTGCAGCTTAGCGGAAACCGGTCTCATATTTAAATTTATATACATAGTAGTATTACTACTTAAAAAATACAACTCAAAAAAATATTTGATTAAACTATTTTGAGTTGTTCCGCAAAATATGTAAAATAAACTCTTCGTCCTTGAATCGTTAAGTCTTTTTAGATTTTGTTGCTGGAAACTTTTCACTATTTACTGAATTTGTAATTTTTCATAGCTTTTAGTACAAATAATGCAATGAAAGAACACTGCCTGACGTTTCAACGCTAATCTTTCCCTGTTCGCAGCCGGGTATGATTCGGGCGGCTTCATACGATTACACGGCACTTTTTAAGGTTTTGGTCATGAAATTCGGACAATTGTCGACAATTGCCTGAGACTTGTGACTATTTACTGAATTTGTCGTTTTTCATAGCTCTTCAGAACACTGCCTGACGTTTCAACGCTGTATAATCTTTCCCTGTTCGCAGCCGGGTATGATTCGAGGGGCTTCATGCATTACGAGGCACCTGTCAACTTTTTAAGGTTTTGGTGATGAAATGCGGACGGTTGTCGACAATTGTCGACCAGTCCCCAATAGCAAATTCAGTGGAATTTGATGATTTTCTTATCGTGTAGTTAATATAATGAAAGCTTTTCACACTGCCTAAAGTTTCAACGGTGTATAATCTTTGCCTGTTTGCGGCCGGGTATTTATACACCCGCCAGAATTATACACTGTATAATTCCGGTGGCTTCATTTAATTATTATTGTGGCAATGCCTGATGCATTTTTAGATTTTGTTGACCAAATTTGGTTGATTGTTTACAATTGCCTAATTGATCTTGCCTATTTACTAAAGTTTAGTTTTTTTACAGCTTTCCAACGCAATGAAAGCTCTTCAGAATACTGCCTGACGTTTGAACGCTGTATAATCTTTGCCTGTTCGCAGCCGGGTATGATTCGGGCGGCTTCATGCGATTACGCGGCACCTGTCGCCTTTCCCACCGCATTCATAATGCACGGCGGATTGCCGGATCCCAGTAATTGTATTCACGAACACAACGGATTTATATTTATAAAGCATCCGGATTTAAAGCTGAAAATTAATTGTTTTGCCACTTCCGAAAGTTTTGGGCTGAGGGTTGAGTTTTCACCTTTTGTAGGTATAGGTATGACTAATATTTTTGTTTCCGTGATGATAACGAAATTTTATTTTGTAAGTCCGTAAAAATCAGATTTTGTGGTTACTGTACTATTTGTTTAGTCATAAGACTTATTGTAAAGTCGAGAGACACAATCTGGTGCGAAATTTTGATGATATTCAAGGGCCAATACCTAGTTCATCCATGTTCATTAATTAGTTGAATATAATTGCAGCCATTTTAAAATGTTTGATAAATGGAGTCTAAATATATCTTTTGATAAGGTGGAAGTACCATATACGTAACATGTTAATAGAGAATATTTATTTGAATCACGATATTTTGCTAATTTATTAATGTACATAAAGTATAGTCATGTGTTTTGAGAGAGGAGTTTCTAATTAATGTTAAATAGTATTTATTTTACAGGGTGATAATATCAACATTTCTCAAAATTGCAAATTTTCTTAGTCAACTCCATTGTACAAGTAAGTGTCAAGTGCTTTTGCTGGCACACTGAATAGATGGCACCTCAGTACAAGTTTGGATGTCACAAATATATTATTGGGACATTGAAAATATTAACCCGCAGTCCTAATAAATGTCAGCCTGTCTTAAAATTATGCAAATAATTTGGATATAAGCTAATTATTTCAAAGTTGGGATATGAAGCATTAAAAGTACATACATTTGTCATCGTTTAAATGCCTTAATAGTCGATTTTATCTTATCGATGACAACTCAAGCTATAATGACGAGTATTGGTACAGCGTCGGGTACTAGTACTTCCACCTTATAGATATTTAGACTGCATTTTCACCAAACAGCATTTTAAGTTCTATACTGGTTTAAATATGGTCTTTCTTTTTTTTTACCTTTGCCTGGTAAGCCGTTTTCTTTGCAATTTCCGAATAACAATATGTTCAGTACAATACAAATTATACCATTTTTTGAGGATAGGTCACGACAGGAATCAAATACCCATGTAAGTATGATAAAGTAAAAAAAAATGTTCTCTTCATTAATTAAATATTAATTTGTATTCTTCCATAGCAAACTGAATAGGACAGCGATTAGAAACCGCAAGAATAGCAACATTGTAAAATAAACCCATCCCCACGTTGCATCAGTATGCACATGATATGCAAAGCCGCGGAAACTAGGCTTCTCCACTGATATATCGCTGACTACTGATTGACAGATGTACGGTCGCGATCAGATGTATCTGTACGGTCAGGGTGCTCATAAATATCTGAACACGCCTCTATTATTATGCCGTTAGAGTGCATGCTTAAATATGTTTGAGCCCATGGCCGATTCGATATATATAAGATGTCGGCTGTAATGGCGCGAATACTTAAATACACGGGTTACTCACGTAACCCGTGTGATAAATATTTAAATATGTTTGAGTCTCACGTTAGTTATAATTCTAAAACTTAAATACATTTTGTAAATAGTATCCGGGCGAAAAAAGGTCGTTGGTTATGATAATTTTGAGTGAGTATTTGTAACATAACATAACAATTAAACAAAATAATGCCTTTTCAATTTAGACACGTTACATTGGCCTTATAAATGTGAACATTATTAATATTAAAAGTTACCTACCTAGCCCGAAGATAATTTTTTTGGCAGGAATTTGGGCGGGACTATTGTTTTGAAGACAATAATATAAATAAATAAATCAAATTAATCTAATACGCATTGAAGGAACTGATAATATTATTAAATTGTTTTAACAAGTTACCAGATCTCAGAAAAATAAAATTGTGTAGGTAGATACACTTCATTAATCCATTTTGTTTCAGAGAATGAAATCAGGGTCGTATTGAAAGATTAAAAACTTCGGTTTAGATTTACAGTAGCTAAAATACACCATAATAATGGATACGTAGATTAATCATTAATCTAGTTACTTCCTGTATTTTCAGTATTTGATCACATCGAAAAATACATAAGTGAAAAAAAAGTAGCTAAGAGTATAGCGATTTACCTAGATTTATAGTGAACCACCGGCAGTATTAATGATTCTTCAGGTATAACTTCTAAGTTGCAATGTTTTTAATTTGATTTTGATAGGTTACTAGGATTTGGAGAATAATGTTTCCTAAAAAATATAAAAACTTTTGTCGAATTATTTAATGATGGTTCAATTTTGTCAGCTCTGTAGCCTAGTTTGTAGTGACCCTGCCTACGAAGCTAGAAGTTACGGGTTCGAATCCTGGCGACAGCATTATTTTTGTATTTATTTATCACAGGTAGTTGTTCCTTGGTCGTGGCTGTCTACGTATTTAAGTATCTATTATATACAGGGTGTTTGGGATAACGATGTAGGAATTTCTGGAGGTGGTAAAGGAGACTAATTGGAAGAGTTTGAACCCTATTTACCTTAGTCCAATATACGACAGTTTTTTTTTAAATAAAAAAAAATTGAACTCACACTTGCCTACTAACTACAAGAAACTTATTTTGTTTGGTGACGGCGTTCAACAATTGATCGACGATAACTTTTAAACTAATTGCTATTTTGTTGTCCTTTTTTTGTAATCAAAACCTAGAAAATCAAGCATGTTTTTACACGAATAGGAAGACTCATTATACAGACTACTTTTTTTTCACAGGCCGATAAAGTTTAATTTACTCTTAGAAATCAGTAATGATGAACTAGAAAAATTATTTAAAAAAATGTTGTGTGTGGCAAGTGGGAGTTCAAATTTGTTTTATTTATTACTCTACTAATTGTTATGTTAATTATAAAAAAATCAAGGCTATTTATTGCATATTTCGTTTTAAATTTAACTCTATAAGTTTTTTGGTATAAAACTAAACATTTTGATACCTAAACGTGATTTAAAAATAAACTGTCACATATTGGACTAAGGTAAATAGGGTTCAAACTCTTCCAATTAGTCTCCTTTACCATCTCCAGAAATCCCTACATCGTTATCCCAAACACCCTGTATATTTTCGATTGGTATCCACATCACAAGTCTTAATTGAGCTTACCGTGGGACTAGGTCGATTTGTGTAAGATGTCCCAAAATGTGTATGTATTGTATTTATTTATTTAACTACATGAATATTGGAGGTAAATGCTATTCTCCATTAACAGACAATATTACACAAAACATGTTAACGTTGCACATAAAACCCTAGCCACCATATTTAGGTACTTTCAACGGATTTCTCTACCAACGCCGTTAATATTTTCTTACCTCATTAAATTTCTTCGTGCGTAATAAACCTTTTATCATGAACAGATTACATTAGCATACATTAGCGTATAACGTCACATTATATTGCCGTCACGGCATATGACGGTAGTTACAACATAATGACGTCACTTCTCCCCCAATTTGTACAGGATGTTCGGTCAGTGGCCAATCGAAGGGTGACATCTACGGGCGGGGTAAAAATGGAAGTTAGCCTTAGGTACGTTAAATACATTATCATGGGACAATCTCCCATCAAATTAGTCCCACGGTAAGCTCAATTAGGGTTTGTTGTGAGTACTATACTAAGCGACGATATATTTGTAAATAATAGATAGAATTACATTAAATTAATGGGCTTCACTGAAAATCAGCATCACGTAGTGAGTTCCACTAAAGGGTCCACAAGGGACATCATGCCGAGTGAAGACCTTGTAGCGCAATTCATTGTTCACATGTAAATTTGGATGTTAATGTAACCAAGAAATTTTATGTTTTGTGCTAATACGTATAAACATTTCTTATTCTTATCTTTAACTATATAGGAGAGGAGCAATAACCTACGATAAAAAGAAATAAATGTCTTCATTGGTGTACTAGTATACCTAAAGATTGTTTTTTAGGCAGGTTCACCATACTTATGATAATAGATTAGATTCCAAAGATAAACTATCCCATTTTCTTACTTTTAGCTTTTATTTCCCAGACTAATGAATCTTTACTTAAGAGGATTAATAATAATACTTAATAAATATCATTAGTATGACTTCAAACGGGAAATTGAATTAACAATGTATAAAGTATCTACACAACATCTTGTACTGGACATTCCGTGGAATATCTACCTATACATTTTGATTTGCCGATTTCAGTTTTGTTATAGGTATTAGAACTTCAGATTCTTTATGTGGTGTTTGCTATTACGTACATAAAATAACAAACAATTTATAAACAGAATAAAACTGTGTAAGTTTGAGGCTATTCATATTCGTACCAATAAGAAGGTAGGTACCTATAACAAAAGATTAAAACAATTTTCTGCACAAAGCATTAGTTTCGCTCGCAAAATAAATCCAGCCATTAAATGCTTTTTTTTATTAAAAACTGTAATCATCTCGCTTCGCTGCCGTGTTCATTGTATATAGCAAATAAGCGGTATGTCTGACAGTGTAATTATGTCGCTGCATGTATGTCAATTTGTGTGTGGGCCCATGCATGAAATGAACAAACATACGTATGTATGCGTGTGGCGGACAAATATTGTGATGGATCTTAATCATGTTTAGTTTCGAGTTTATATTAGCCAGCTTGCTATGTAATATTATACAACCTGTTAACTTTCAAAAACAGTTTTTTTCAAGTACATAAGTCACTAATTATTCTGAAATGAAATCACCATTTTGCTACGGGCTTACAAATTATTTCGATCAGCACTAAGGTATTTATTTTATTTTAGTGTATTGTATTGTATACATGTACTCGTCTAAGTGATATTGCCTAGAAAGACATATATTACTAATCCAATATGGTGTACCTATTATACTTCGGAAGCATACGTAATTGTTAGAGATTTCTAGCTGTGAATTGCATCACCAGAGATCGATTACAGAGAGAGAGTCTTCAAAAAACTCATCGGGAATCGCGATGTACCTACTACTTATAATGTCGTAGAGGATCTATGCTGTAGGTTCTATGGTAAACCGAATGAATGCATACACATACATAGGTACCTATTATCATAAAATCAATTCTGGCTTAGATATATTTCGTTGAACTTTTGTAATAAAAGTATGAAATTGGTTTATACAATTATTTTACTTAGTATCTTAGAGTTATAGTAAATGGGCACCGACATAATACAAGCTTACATGATTTCATATATTAGAAACTGATCGCGGATGTAACTTTACGCCAGGTAAATAATCGAAATGTAAGTGTCCACGATTAAGTCCCATTTTTTATATATCTAGCTAAAATATATATAATCACCAAATTAAACATTTAAAAAACCGATTCCAACCGATTACTCCAAAATCTCCGATTTGTTTCCATCATTGGTTTCCTCAAATCCTACTTTCTGAGTGCAAATTCTTGTAAATGAATGAAAATTACCAAAAGCGCCATACTTGTACCTACCTATAATATTTGAAGAGATCCCCGATTTCTCCAAGATATATCATCAGACCCCAACTTGGTGCCAACGGGACCATCTCGGGGTTATACACGTTCGATCACAAAAAAAATCGGCTCACGATGCTCGGATATATCCGGTAAAGGTGCATTCAGTCTAAAAGAGCATTCGCTGTTCTATCCCGGGGGATAGAGCGGGCTCTACGAAATCAACCAATCACGTTTTGTGTAACGATCGAATTTCGTAGAGTGGGGGGTTAGAATAGCGAATGCTCGTTTGGTCTGAATGCACCTTAACATACATACAACAAAAAAAAATCAGTCGAATTTAGAACCACCTCCTTTTTTTAAGTCGGTTAAAAATGGGCATTCTATATTCCTTTCCCTTTCACACGGCCCATCCTTGTGCCGGCACCCAGCGTGAAATGAAGAGATAACGCCGTCGCGGCCCGCGGACTCCAAATGATCCGGTGGGTCATGTAACATAATGAGCAAGTCATATCGAATGCGCTGTCTGTCTGCGTGGTGACGGAAGTATTTGCCACCACCCCAACTCTTCCAGTGTTCGTAAGAGTCGACTAAGGGATTGTCGCTGAGCATTCATTTAAAATTTTAAATTTGCCGTGTGGTGACGGCAGTAAGAATACATATGTCACCACCCCGACTCCTCCCGCGGGTGTCGTAAGAGTCGACTAAGGGATTGAAGTGTCACTTACCATTCTTTGTTAAAAAATGAATGATGGGCAGCAGCGTCATTACAGTGGGCACATTACTGCGATCGCCAATCCGCTTGCCCAGCGTGGCGATTATGAGCATTTACCTCCTAATGCTGCTATACGTATAGTTAATAGGAGAGGCCTACGTCCAGCAGTGGACTATCATAGGCTGATGATGATGATGATTCATTTAAATTAAGATCGATAATGGGCAGTAGCGTCATCATAATGCACACAATTGCGATCGCTAAATCGCTTGCGTCCATAGCAATACGCATAATAAGTAATAAGAGACCTATGTCCAGCAGTGGTACAGTCCACTGCTGGATAGGCTGATAATATTGTGTGTGATTTTTGGAGTAAAACAGCATTTTATAAGAGTATTGAATTATATCAAAGAACAAATAATACGAGAAATAAAAATGGTAGAAAATACCTCAAGGCATTACACCGCTACTATTACACCGACATATTTTCTGTCTGCTGCGTTACTTTTCATGAACTTACAAATGTACGTCAACTAATACTATACATATATTTACAATAAAAAACAGTTGGAACCTAAATGTATCGATGTGAACTTGTATGGGGCCTAACGCATGTACAATTAATTTATAAGCATTTTTTCTAGCAAACTTGATGTAATTTATTATTATGCAACAAAGCTTAAATAAAGGAAGGGCCATATTAAGGAATTGAAAGTTATTGTCAAAGAGTTACTATTAGTACTAATTTATGTATAGGGCCTCTTATTACTTACGTGTATGGACGCATTACGAGGTATGCCCATAATCGTCACTCTGGGCAAGCGGGTTGGTGACCGCAGTGTTCATTATGGTGACGCTGCTGCCTGTCATAAATGTATCAATAAATATTTCTAAATTAATCCATAATCGTTATAAGCAAACAGAAAACAATAACGGTTACTTCCCACGCAAATTATTGTTTATTACTAATTATTAGGTAATTAACACAATTAGCAAAACGATAATTACTTGTTTGACTACACACGTGCAGCAAATTGTCAGCATTATAACATGTAAACAGTTAAAGAACCGTCAAAACCGCGAACAATGTATTCTCTCATGTATAATTAATATTATACAACTCGTACTCTGTATAATATATTAATGAGTCAAGGTCGCTTGCATACATTGGAAACGGAAATATTACTAACTTAAATATTAATATTCTCACCAACAAACCGTATTTGCATTAAATTATTCAACTAAAACAAACACGCAACTTAGAAACAAACCATGCTTGTTGCAAGTTCCGCTACTCGCCGCTAGATGGCGCCACGGGTATCGAAAAAATCTGTTATTTTCTTTCCTCAGTATTTCGTTTTGGTGTTTATTTTAGAACGGTGAACGAGTGCTCTTGATTTGAATAATTATTCAGTAGTGAATGAATGAAAACTTGCTACGTTTTGCTTGTAAATAATTGGCGAAGAATAATAGAAATTGTTAGTGTTTAAAAGTGTGTTTATGAAAAGATTCTAAATGCCATAATTATTGTAATACATTGCAATTTATGATAACAAACCATTAGTATTATATCTCATATTTTGGGAATTGAGTTGTAGATTCCGTTTTAAAATGTTGAACCTATTATTATTTATCCTTTTCAATACCAATACTATTTCCGTATTTACCCGTTTACGAATAATTTCAAATTTTTGATGCTTCTAATAGTACAAAACCTAGTATCAAACTGAACTCTTAAACACAGTTTAAGACATCATTTCTCGAGTCAGGTACGCGCACCTATTCCCGTCTCGCTCGCCGCCGCGCTCTCGCTCGCTGTTGTGTTAGAAGTCCATTACGTACGCTTATCGGCGAATATACCCGTTTCGTTTTTGCATAGTAAACATTGCGTGATAGTGGTTTTTAAATGTATCTGTTCTCGTATTGTTGGAGTGTTTTGTTTGAATAAGTGATGTGTTTGGGAATAAAGTAATGTCAACATTTTTAAGACTGTAAGTTAAGGTAGTTATGTAAACCTAGGAAATGTCGATACTTCTAGATTCGAGTTATATTAACATCTTCAAACAATTAAACCACTTAAAAGTACTTTTTATATAGTCGGTTGACAGTTAATTTACTTAGAAGAGTTACTGAGATCGGACTACAAAAAATGTATTTAAAGAATAATCAAATTGTTTTTTGGGTTAGAGTGTATAAAAATATATATTACAATTATATTCGACTGCCCACGATATAAAGGTATTATGTTAATTATATTTCAAATAAAATTTAGCTATCGATTACTATACTTGCCTATTCTTAGTTTGCTTGTTTTTCGTTTCAACACTCTCGGAGAGCTTAGCACGCGAAAACATGAAAACTACTGAACCGATTTCAATGTTTTTTCATTACTGTATGTTACTATAATCGTTTTAATTTGAATCCAACTGCACAGACGTAAACGGATCGCCCGTAAATGACTGCGCGATTTAGGAAAATACGTCGTCGACGTAATAAAAATCACGAAGACTTTCGCAGCTAAAACGCAAACGACACAATAAAATATGACACAATAAAATATGATACTTAAAAATATGACGAAGTAGGTAGTCGTTTGTCGCGGCAATCGCGTCCTACATTCGCGCATCGATTTCTGTAGCCCTTGAAAACGGCGTTTCATGAATAATGCAAAAGTGGGAGTCGAACCCGGCGGGCTTCTTACTATGTCGCTTGGTCAGCCGAGGTTCACTTGTTTTTATTGTGGCAAACAAGCGTGCGGCGTAAGGTGCTGTAGCCTATGGATGCCTGGAATACTAGCGTTGGATTGAAGCGTGGCATACATACGTAAATAATGTGTAAGTGAATTTTCAAGAATGAACGTGGTATAAAAATAAGTTTTTTCATCTAAGTTGGAGTTTTGATTAATTTGTGCTGTGAATAATGTACCTACTTATTCACATTTTTTCTATAAACTAAATTACAACCTGAAAAAATGGAGCCAATATTTTGGAACTGAAAGTAATTAAACGTAAATATTTTATTGAACTAGTTATATAGATAATTTTTGATTTTATTTATCACAGCGTTTCCTTTTTATCGAATCCTTCATTATTTTTCATATATCTTTAATACCTTCTTGTTTTATTTAAAACTGTCAAATACCTACGTCACGTAGCAACATACACAAAAAAAATAAGTTAGTTAATTTCACACATCTTTTGGTATTAATTATTTACTTTTAAGAAATTTTCTTTATAAGAGTAGGTAACTCATTGATGTTTACAAAGATAATTTTCAAAACTAACATGTTTTAGGTTTACCGAGTTTGATTGAAGTCTTTTATACATTTTCTATTTAATAAGAAACCTTTTGTTTATGGCACATTTTAGCAGAATATAATTATGAATTATATAAATATCAAAGACGCTAGATTTGTGTTATCATTTTTACTGTTGTCATTAGCATAAACAAGGTCGGCAGCTAAATTCGTAATAAATGAAGTAGTAATTTACATAAATGAACACTTATTAGAATATCTCTATTTCCAGTTAGATTCTATTTCCAAAATTTCCCGAAAGAATCTATTGCGATTTTCTCGTTATCGGTTTTATCCATGTTTTTCCTATATATCCCGAATTACACACATAAGGAAAACAACCGATAGATATGGAACCAGGCATTCGTTCGATGACCAATCATACGGAATAGATTTACGTCCAACAGAGGTGGGGAGTGGTGGGGAGATGGGTAGGCGTGCCGCGCCTGCGCGCCGTTGCCAAGACGACGGCACGTACTCCTGCGTCAGTGTGTGTGCATAGTACTCGCTCGATGGAAGCAAGTAGGTACACTTGAACATACATCAAAAGGTTGTATGTGCATTTGAATCTCGATGGCGCTTACGACTATTTCGATTTGGCAGTTACTGCGTATGTAGTGCGTACGCTTGGTGGAAACCGATGGATCGGTAATGCGAAAACAAATGAGGATCAACTGGTAAAGCAAAAGAGATCGCAATTCGACCTTTTCGCGCTCAGTTTAAGGTTGAAAATGGTAGTTGTTTGTTGGAGACGTTTACGGCATTGTAGTTTTCGATGTACAGGAATTACGTGATGATTTGAAAAGTAGTATGTTGTAAGAATATTGATGAGATATAAGTCTTTTCGTGTTGGGAATGTTGTCCGTTTTGTTTTGCGTTGATAATGAGGGGATTTGTTGGATGTATTAATTCTGTAGTTAGAAAACAAAAGTTGATAGGTTTGATAACCGAGGAAGCATTATTATATTGGGTATAAAAAACGTTAAACAACTTAAATATTTTATACGAGATTATAATTCACAATCATTTTGATTTTTTTCTACTATTATTTTACGTTACTGCCTATCAAGTACTTACCTACTTTAGCCCAAAGGCTGACAAATTGATTTCCATAGAACAATTCAATAATCTCAGAGAGAACTAATTTCAATCACTTATTTAATGTAAAATAGAAACATAAACATGATTGCTTTTATAGATATTCAACTTGATCAAAAAGATATTCAATCAATTTAAATTCAATATACATCGAGTACTAAATAGGTACTAATACGTACACGATACAATCAATCCTATTTAAAATGGAAACCCTGAAGCAGCCTATTCACACCTATCCATGTAAAGCAAAAACCCATTTAAAACTCGTAAAAATACCATTCATACGCAATCTTACATGAATTCATCAATATATTCACGTGACGTCACAGTACATTATTATTGCAAACGCGGCTACCGTGCCGCATTCCACCCACACACATACACTCTCTCATACAACCAACTGCAGTAAGCGCCATACAAATTTTTACCTTGACGCGTACTCTTCAGAGTTTAAATTGCACGTGAATCCTTACTATGTTTGATCCGCTTTTGTTTCGATTGTACATATATCTATGTGTGTGTTGTATTGAATACCTCAGGGATGTGAATTTTTTTACAAGGCTTTGAACCTTTGGCTGTAAAATTCGGTCCTTTACAGAACCTCCGTAGTCTCCAGAGACGCTTCTATTGTCGATCGTAACTCCTTCATAAAAATCTTTGTTACTTTTATATAAGGGGTACATAATAGATTCGGGAAATTTAGTGGCTTTTGAGTTCAGTAGTTTCAGCTTTAGATTTTTTATCATATTTCATATCGAAGGTAGGCTTTGAAGGGTATTTTATTTAGAGATGAATTTAGGAGAAATGTTATATTTATTTCGTTAATGTTGATAGAAAGTAGGTAATTACAAAAGTACTTCAAACAGAATTAAAACGAAAGTAACCCTTCAAATTTAAAGTAAAATTATCGTGTACATTTTGTTGTTTACCTGTGCGTAATTATTAGGTACTTATGTTATATGTAATTGTGCGGTCAGTAAAATAATATTATTATGGCGGCTAATACTAAAATCATGAGGACTTTATACGGAATTAACAAAATACATATAAATATTTGTTTTATTGCAATGTTTTCAAAATTCCAACGTTATAATGTTTCCTACATTAGCCTCGTAAGGCCCAACGTCCTATTTTTAGGACAACAAAATTTACTCATAACGGCCCATGACGTCATATTTTTAAAATAAATATGAATTTTATTTTGTAGGGTCCAAAATTAAAAATAAAATGTCCTTTTTTTAGGACAATGGGTTATTCTTTCACTCTTCCTAAAAATAAAATGGTACGCTCTGCTACCATATTAGAGAAAATAAACTGCTCGAATTATATAAAAGCGTGTTTATTCCGTGGCTTAGATGAGTGAAGTGTTAGAAACATCAAAGCTTTCGAAGTCCGTTGCTACACAAACAACCAGTCATATAAATAAGTCTATGATATAGAACATGTAGTTTACATAGGTTCCAACAGCCTTATGAGGTTAGAATACAATATTATAGACATACAATTTGCTAGAACTATGCACCTTGACAGTAAAATTTCTATCCTATGAACCGCAGGGTCCATTGGAAAGCATATTTTTTGTAATAAACCAGTTGTGAACAATGGCGTCAACATACAACAATGGGGTATATTCAATACATTCCTCAGACCTATTGGAAAGGAAATGAAAACCCTTGTTTTACGCATAACTATGATAATGGAGATACATTTGTTCAACTTTTAGCGCGTAGACCGATATGATGACATTCATCTAAATACTTCTAAACATTAAACTAAATTAGAATCATTTTAATTGAGAAATTATTGCGCTTACAAGTAAGAACAAAAAATGTTTCCGCTAAGATGTACGTAACTAGTTTAGAAATATAGCGGAGGTAATATTCAGACATTCTCATAGAGTTTTGGCTTTCCTACTAACATAACATTATATATTGGAGTTACTACATATAGGTCTAAAATATATTAGGTTAGTATGAAAATAGATTATGAATAAAGTTATTTAGTAAGCTATATCTCGGTGTAGTAGGTAATAGTTACGACTGTTACGAGTAAGTCATGTGAATACCTTAGGTGTTAAAAATGCTACTTAGGTAGGTATTATTGTCAGTTTAAAAACGTCAACACATAGGTCGTAATAATACTCATAATGGCCAAAAATTGGTAATTTGACTAATATAATATTGAGGTCAAATAAAATTATCCTACACGACCAAAACATTGTAAGTTTCTACGTTATTATAGACAATGAACTTTCCTTGAGAGTAAAACAACTAGAAAAGTTGGCTTCCTAAAGTTTATTGTTGGGTCGGCCGTTTAAAATATGCAGAAGTCTTTTGCAGCTGGCTATAACTGACGGTTGCTCTGGAAAACAGTTCTTCAAGTTACTTTTTCAGACACGGTCATGTCCGAAACATTGCCATTTTGAACAGTAGTCGTAGCATTTGTTGAAACGTAAAGGATACGTTAGTTAGGTTTTACTCGAGACGTAATGCATCTTATGGCGCTTGCACTACCTACTGACATGTTGGAACGAGCGCGATGCTGCTTTACGTATCGAGTAAAACCTAACGTTACTGATACTTGCAAAGTTATGTAGACATTCAGGTAGGTAGGCAAAGACTGATTAAACTGTTCGCGGGTTAAAAGCCAAATTGGTTTAAGCGACAATTTTTTAATTTTGTTCAAAACCTAGACCATTCTACGCAGAATTATATAGGTAATTAATTCTGAAAAAGTTGCGTCGACTAATTTGGTTTTCAATACTCTTATAAGTTTTACCGATTGACTAAAAATATAACACGAAATGTGTTTGAGTTACACAATATGTTAAATAGATTACACTTGATTTCACTACTTAAAGAAATATTTATAAAATAAACAATTTGGTGGTAATTAGGTGTATTTATACACCACCAAATTGTTCAAACCCATTTTACGAGCATGAACACAAAAAAAAATACCAAAACATATTTTGATTCCATAATTTGCGCAGACCGCTTAAGAGCATGGCGATGGCGCTTCGAACGCTAGCGCGGCCGCGCTCAATCGATTCTCCAAAAAAAAATCGATAAAACAAAAAAAGTATCGATTGAGGATCCCGCGGAAGGTCACGGCCCCATCGATCGCTGGAAAGTGAGACTGCCACTACTAACACCGTCCTGGCTATGCAGCCTGAATTAATCGCGCATATATTTGAATACATTTGGACGCGGTTCGGAGGTTCGTCGCCCCTTAAGTTTTAGCGATTTTGTTCGTTGTGGCTCGGCTGGCTGGTTTCTCAGTCTCGCCTATTGCGGGTTCGAGGTTGGTGAGGCAAGGGGCTCACCGGTGACACCTGTCATGGCCGCTAGGACAACGTTATTATGGTTACCCTTGCATTATGGATTTTTTGGATTATTTCGCCTCAGAATCACGAGCTCTTTCGATTTAAAAGGGTATTTTTTATTAGTATGACAGTGTGTGTCACGACCATGTTCGAAAGTTGAGAGTTTCCAGGAAGTCCAACATGTTATACTTAGGTATTTGTGAAGTAGCGCCTGCGTCGAGCTTTCTGTTCGCCTTATAAAACTATAGAATAGTACATTACGACACAAGTGCGAAAAACATGAAATTCGAAACTAGTGGCGATGTTTTAAATCGACACGAATTACGAATCTCCTTTTTGCACGTGTCTCGTACGACGTTTTTTAGTACAGATGGCCCTCCGAAGTTTTGGGCCTGACGTAAAATGAGCCACTTCTCGCACTAAAGCCTAAAAAAGGCACCATCTGTACTAAAAAAATAAGTTTAGATAACAACTCTTTAATTGGCAATGTCCGTCACAATGAACATAGTCTTGGATCCACTTTTTGTATTTTTTTAAGAAAGAAGTTTCTGATCTACACAACGGCGAGGAGGCTAGAATACACGATTTTTTTAATTTGCCAATTTAAGGGTTAACTTTCTGTACGGTCGGCTCTAATAATATGTATACGATTTTAATCCTTATGCCTTTGACATACGTTCCGAAATGTATACATATTATTAGACGTGACTACATAGCTGTAGCAACGCACAAATCGAATGAGAAATATCCTAATACGTTTTGTTACGCTATTTTATATTAAAAACGTGTAACGAAAAGGAAAAAAAATTAGGACATTTTTGCTCTCGGTAAAAATGGGAATTCATAGGTCGTGATTCCGAGTGGAAATAACGTGGAAATCCTTAATCTAAAATATTGGTTAAACCGTAAATCGGTGAATATCTGAGCTTTTCAACCGCCTAATTTTGGGGGCATCATTTTTGCCGAAGTTTCGCAATAATAATATATGCTACTTTGCCATTTGAAGGAGGCACGGTACTTTATACAAATGACGAAGTATAACATTGAGACGTATTGAAACTTCGGCAAAAATGATGCCACCAAAATTAGGCGGTTGAAACGCTCGTATTCACCCATATTGCATATTTAACTATGAACGATTGTTAAAATATAAATGGCGACGGATTTTTGGAATGGAATATTATATAATTAAGATAATTGTTGATCAGCTTGACATCATAAAATAAAATTTAGATTTCTGTTAATGCGTCAATATAGTTACTATTTGAAATTGTTCGTCTTTTGAAAACTATAACTAACTATATATATATCCTAGATTATTAATAAAAAAACAATGATTCATAAAAATGATATTTATTTATATAATATTTCGACATTTTGCATATAATCCTTTTTTAATGTATTAAACATTTCCAACATAGAGTTTACCTGTAAATAAAAGAAAAACATATTAAAAATTAATTTGTTAAATACTTACCGGAAATTCAACTTTTGAGAGGAAGGGCGAACACTGGAAGGAAATCCGCTCATAAATATGTTACGACGTTCTCATTACACAGAATTAGAGTGCACTGGGACATATTTTTGAACATTTTTGTGTACAACTTATTTTGTCTTTGACTGTACGTATCATACACACCTACAATACAATACAATACTCTTTATTGCACACCAAAATAACAGTAGAATAACAGATATACAGTGTTACAAGTACAGGTAGGTATTACAATGGGTGATCTTATCGCTAAAAAGCGATCTCTTCCAGACAACCTTAAGGTCGCGGAATAAGAACAGTTTAAACATAGAGTAGGTGGTGCTAAAACAAAGACAAGTGACGAAACACGATAATTAAAGTATACTACTAAACTTACTTGCATAAGTTAATAAAATAAACATAAATATACATTTACATGCATACATAATACAGTAGGTACAAATACACTCAAATAGAAGCAATGAAAATGTTAGCCACGGAAAAATAAAACAAGTTATCATTCGTCAGTAGAAAACAAAACAAGTAAACAAATCTAAAATCTTGCATTATTTCATAATACGCACTTTTGGAACACAAACTTGGTTTTATTATTATTACCAACTTAAAACTATAAGTTCACATAAATTTTTAGTTACCATTATTGCTATTTATTAATACTCGTATTAACCTAAAAATATATTTGTAAATATAACATATTTCACGATATGTGTCAAAGACTTCAAATGCTATGGGATTTCATTTTAATTTTAGTTCTTGTGGAGGCGAAAGCACTAAGCCATACTGCCCTATGGAAAGTCCGCCATATTTGTTTTTATGTATAGACCGACATACGAGAAGAATTTTCCTAGAATATATAGTAGTAATTGCCGGTACCTATGTTACCTAGGAATAGGTAGGCAATACCTAATATTATTGACGCTATTTTGTTGTTGAACAAATACATCATACATTATCATCAGCCTATCTCAGTTCACTGCTGGACGTAGGCCTCATGCGTACCTATACGCGTTAATCAAATGAAATGATTTTATTAGCACAAAACATAACTTAACATTACTACATTAAAAACAAAGATATCGAAGTTGTGTCAAAGGGTCCTCATTCAGCTTCTTGTTGTCATGTAGGAGGTAAATGCCTACAATCGCCACGCTGCACGCTGGGCAAGCGGATTGGCGATCACAGTAGTGTCTCCACTATGATGACGCTGCTGCCCATCATAAACTTTCTATAATAGTATAGAAGCTTCCATACATTTTGGTGAATCTATCTTAGCCCATTTCTATGGAACAATTGGAAGTAGTTACACAATAACGTTCCAACCCACATGATTTTAACATAAAAATAAATGACTTTTGTAGTTGACAGAAAGTTTAGATTTTAATGACAAACTCATGTGGGTTGGAACGTTATCGTGTAAAACTACGTCCACTTGAAGTATAGTTTTTTTTCCTGAGGTTTCATATTGGAGCCGATAGTAAAAGTTGTTCAAAAGCATTAATAGAATCATGTTTTACTATTTTGTAGATATCACATGTACACACTGTATATAACAAAAATATAAGACATAAGACATATATCTACTTAACACGTTCGCTGCGGTACCAATTTTACAAGTTCTTTCCCCAGTGCGATAACAGGTCGAAACGCCTAAGACGTACACTTTCGGCTTGTGCGGCATTAGGTCCAAAGACCTAGTGAGTCTGAAGTTGATTCTAACTCAATTATCTATCTGAAAATGAACAAATGCACGCCAATTTTGTATTTATGTTGTTGTAATAGAGTACATTTTTGTAGGGCTGGCTTTGCCTGAGGCTCCCAATTGTGATATTTGAAATAAATGTCAAAATAAATATGAGGCTTTTAGACCTAATACCGCACCTAATAATCGGTACATTTAAGGTTTATATTAGTGATGGGAAGTAAATAATCGGTAACAAAAAAAACTAATTATGTTTATTACAGATTAATTAACACAATAGGGTAATTACTTATAATTATAATCAGAGGATATTTACATTGCTAGAATTAGCGTGGGTTGACCTTTTTGTTTTTGACAGATCTGGGTTGAATACAACATATTCGAGTATTTTAATCTTACATTTCATCATCACTTGAACTTCTGTTGTTTAAAGATACGCGATACCTAAATGCAATAGTTTTCCGCAACACTTCCTCGACTGACTCATTTTTACTTTTTCTTCGATGTAATTACGTCACAGACTATCGATTGTCAGCACAACACTAACTAAAAATAATCCTCCAATCAGTGCGGCATTAGGCTAATAAGCCTATTATACCATATTAGGTCTTTAAACCTAATATTCGCAAGTATTTTTTTTTTTCTTCAGTGCGATATTAGGTCTAAAGACGTAATACTATTTTTATTACCGTAATTAGTAGCCCTTTGATAAATATTCACAAAGCTATATTTGTCTCTTTTGTAATCTGAATAATTTACGAGATATACGCTTCGCACGAACGCGAGTACACCATATTTTGCTCCCGCACCGAGTGGGAGTCGACGTACTAGGCCTTTAGACCTAATAACGCAGCGAACGTGTTAAATACGTAGAAAACGAACATAACCGCAAAACAAATATTTTTACAAGTAACAAATATACAAAGAGCTATCTCACCGGGATTCGAACCCAGGACTTCCACCTTCACCGGTACAACAGCCCTACCGCGAATTTCCGAAATCCACAAATTTCGGGATCTCTGTCACTCTAATGACGCCTTCGTTGGAGTAACAGAGACAAATCTCCGGAACTCACTATCTAGGTACCTACTACTACTATTTACCAGCCACACTTGAGTTACATAGACCACTCTTCTCAAGCCGCGTTTTCACTTAGTGTTCTGAGCGATCATTCGCTTGTTCGTGGGCTGACGAACATTTTGCTATGCGAAATCCTGTTTTCATCTGCCCAAGAACGAACGAATTCGAGATCAACTCGAAATAGACTGTTAAAACTTAAATAAGGCAAACGTCACCCATGGGAGTGAAGAGCCGATGGAAAGTACGGCGGTTGTCACAAGCGAGCATTACTATTCCGTGCCCGTCACGCACCCAGATGTCTTGCACGCCCGTACAAACATTAGTGGGTGTACATTCTATGGGACTGACAAAAAAAAAGAAAAAATAATTGGTTGTTACAAATCTGCGGGCTTTGCTTTAAAATAGAGACCTAAAGTCTCCAAAAAAATGGTGATTCTAAATTATGATGTTCCAGAAAATAAGCATTTCTAAAAAAGTTTGTACATTTGGATCATGTTTGATAAAAATCAGTCAATGATGCTGAGCAAAATGTTTCTATGAAACGTTTCTTTCTTGTTACATATCAGATTTCTATAATTTTCGGCAATGGGGGCACTTGCCCCCCCTCACACTGGACTTATGTATGCCTAGGTGCTGTTTTAAAAATAAAATACTATCATATCATAGGGCCGTGCCCCCCCCCCCTCAACGAAGTCTGAAATCCGCGCCTGAAGCCCGGTTCATTAATGTTTAACCAAAACAATGTTAGCAAATATTTATTTTACAACAAACGTTTCACCAATGTAGTAAGTGGCAAAAATGTTATTCCGCAAATGTATCATTTTACAAAAACTCAATTGACAACTAATCATTAAGCAATTAATACATTAGAACAATGTATAAATTAATAAATAAATCAATTGTATATTTTACATGTCACCTAAAACTACGTTTAACATATTTGTACATTCACCGATACCTATCTCGACCATTTTCGATTTTGGGGAAATTTTTTCTGGGTTACAATAAAAAAAATAACCTCGAAGACTAAGGCGGGAGCAAAGCTCCCGCCTTAGTCTTCTAACCTAACCTATCCGAGTCGGATCTGCCCCGGAAGGTTTTGTTCGCTCGCTTCGCTCGCTCACTGCAGATTTTGGTCAAGATTACGATGAATGTTATGTTGATTTTTTTTAATTTGATGTCGAATATCTCGGCCATTTTTGATTTTGGGGAAAAATTTACTGGGTTGCCACAAAAAAACCCACTTTGCTATACTCCAACCCATTTTAGCAAACATTTTTAGGCTAATGGTAAATTTATTAGTTTACTTTGTTGTTAAATATTCTTTTGCCAAAAATACCTCTTATAAAATAATATTTTATTTGTTAATTATTTGGCTAAGATAATAAATTGTCAAAGATGTTTTTGTAGAAAAAAGGATTTGCCGAAACATAATTTTGCCAGTAGTTGGTTGCCAAGTGTTTTGTTAAACAATTTTTGGTCAAACGACAGGATACCCTGAAGCCCACATCCTCAGCTTTCGCAGCTGATGATTGGAACCTGAAATAAGATAATTCAATTATTGCTAACACTAGTCGAAAACTGGAGATGTGCTGCCAAGTATACCTACACATAGATAAACATAGAACGCTCTTATAAACTCATGCGTGTTGACTAACAAACAATATAATTATCATTTTACGCCCTTATTCATAAACGTCTGCTAACTTAGCAAGCTGCTAAGATTTGTTTGTGCCTTTCGATCTTAACAATAAGTCTGTATGAACGAAAAGGACAAATAATATTTAGCGACTTGCTAAATTAGGAGATGTTTGTGAATAAGCGGGTCAGCTTTTATGTTTTATGTACCTAATTGATGGACAAGAGTCTAGATTGAATTATTTTCATTTCATATATTATAATAAGTATAACTAGCAACCCGCCCCGGCGTCGTATTTTAAAACGTTGTTCTTGAATCACTGCATCTATTAAAAACATCATCAAAATCCGTTACGTAAATAGTTTTAAAGATTTAAGCACACATACGGATATAGGGACAGAGAAAGCGACTTTGTTTTATACTAGGTACCTACTCGTATGTAGTAATATTATATTCAGGTCCTTTCAGAAAAAGTACTATTTTAGTACAGATGGTGCCTTTTTTAGGCTCAAGTGCGAGAAGTGTGTCATTTTACGTCAGGTGCAAAACTTCGGAAGGCCATCTCCACTAAAACACGTCGCACGAGACACGTCCAAAAACGAAATTCGTAACTCGTCTCGATTTAACATCGCCACTCGTTTCAAATTTCATGTTTGTTACGACACAAGTTCATTAGTTTCATAGTACAGTACGCTGTACTATGAAACTTGATTTCATCTTCAAGTTATCAACATGTGTACAGTGTCTTCGGCTTCGGCCATTTCCACGGCCTACTTACGTGCCGCGATCCGCCGATATTGCCTTTTTAGCCGCCGTTAGCCGATACCCGGGATTAAACCCGCCAACTCAATCCAGGTTTATTCTTCTTGCTGACAAAATTTGAGGTCACCGAGTATGGGTGAAGAAACTTGATGCTACCTCATCAAGAGTGCTTGGATACAGAGTCTTCATGCACTCTTTAAGAGCGAACAGCAAGACTCTTGCCCTATTTTCAAGTTTATTTTTATGTATGTCGATATTCTTACATTAATATTAAATTCTTCTAGTTCCACGGTGAGCTTAGTTAAGGCTTGTGTTGGTACTAAGCGACGATGGTAAATTTATATAAAAGATACGTACATATAAGAACCAATACCCATAAGAGATGACTGAAGGCATTGAAGATTCAGTTTTCATACTTTTGCCACAACTTTTATAGGCAGAGGCTGATTATTCTTTAAACTTACTTGGGAATCACGAGATTGAGTTAATACATTATCTTTTAATAATCTTTATTTACAAATCTGTACAATTTATATACATAAAATCTAACTAACCGAATTAACCTTACCTGTATCTAAGATTGGCCCTTGTGGCATTGCACCGAGGATGCTGGCGGATTTTTTTTGCTGTATCGCAACGCTGATACTTTGTGCGAGGAA